>LUCH01006143.1:18220-37455 GCA_013368495.1 Paragonimus heterotremus | reverse complement strand
GTCCTATGTACAATGTGAGCTAAGATTTTAGGAAGGATTTTGCACATCTTAAAGCAGGCAGACCGCGGGTATCTCCAGGTCACTACATTTTGTCCAGCCTCACCTGTTGATCAGTTATGCAGTCCGCAATGTTCATGTGTTTGTTAATCAAGGAGGAAACGTAATGTTGACGTTTTGTATCCCCATGAATGTCAGCAATCAACTTCAACTTCCAGTTCATTGTTAAATGCAGACAGTCGTGGTGCTGTTCTTGATTATTGTTTTTATTTCCCAGATACGCACCCTTGCAGTCGTTCACGGGAGACGTACAGTTGATGAGTACACACGAAAGATATGTATCTATGTGTCTGCTAAACCATTGGCGATGAAGATAAACTGGCTGGAGACGAACGGAAAGTGTCGCCTAATGGGCACTAACTTTTCCCAAGCAATTGTAAGTAGTACGTTTCCGTTCCAGTACGTTCTAATTCGTGCTAAGTATTCCCATTTCGGTTTATTTCCTCTCGGGAAATACTTTTTGTGGATTTTCAGTGTTGCCTTCTTGTTTTTCTCCATTGTTTTTTCTTCATACCCTGTTGTTCCCTCATTTTTGATTGTCTTTTTTCCAGATTTTGTTCCATTCGTATTTCGTTTACGGCATGCTGGAATCGAGGACGCCTTCTACTCCAACAGGAATTGTTTCTAATTGCCTCTACTTCTTGAACTCTATCAGCTTTTTCAATGAAATATACATGTACTTTTTTATTGCGGTACTTTTCGTTTTGCGGCTACTTTCTGCGTGCTCAGCGGTCACGTAGAAGATGTCTACGGCAGTACATCCGTCGTGGGAGCAATTTGGAGAGTTGTAGGATGCGTCCGTTGTCCATCTCCATATCGGCCGGCGTTGGATCATTTGAAGGCGTTTGTAGTAAACGTTTCATCACAAAAATGATCCTGTTAAATTGGCTTGACAACGTTTTGCTAGATAAGGTCGATCGCTAAGAAGAGAATTTAGTGAAACTTACGGAATAGTGTCAGTAGGTCGCACGCGCTGGATGACTTAGGTTTCTAACTGCTTCAGTGGTTGAAGCGAATAACTAGGAGTGTAAGGAGGGTGCCGTTAGCGCAGTTGGCCTACTCGGATCCGACTCCTTGCCAACTCGTGCCTAAGTCGGCGTGTTTACTGGGTACGTCGTGGGTGAGCTCACTACAGTTTCGTACTTTCGCCTTTCTTCTTGCTTTACTGTAATAACGTGAAGCTGCCATACGACTTCTTCCGGAAGCTTGTTAAACAGTTTGATCGGAAAAAATTCTGACCTTAAAAAGTCTGAACTAAACCATAGGAAGTAGTGGTAGTCCCGGACGTCAACGCCCTTGTCGCGTCGCGTGTAGTCGACATAAATCAATGCAACCTGAATGGTTGCGTTCGAAGCTCAATCAGCAGCTAACAAATTCTTTGCCCAATGAACAGCTGAGTAAAATCCAGAAATGACGTGGGCAGTCAGGCTTGATATTCATAAGATGTAAAATTATAATAAAGTAGTAGAAAGCTCGAAAGAAGAAAAGAACAACAAACCTGGATATTGAATCTATCAATTTTATGAAGTCCGAGATTAACGAATTAAGCAACCATAGCCGCATACAACAAGACTGCAAAAGACTATACGATAAACCACACGTGAACTCGAACGCATTGATAATAAACAAGGGCTCACTAGTAGAAAGTGAGGACGGGTTAATTACACGTGAACAGGGTTCTACAAGTGAATCAAAAGTAACGTTAGTCGGAGGAAAAATTCATCCCATGCACTCAGAACGGCCGACTGGGCTTTTACAGGGAAGACTTGCGGTTATCTACATGACTTCCGAATGTAAGAAGATAATAATTAACGAACAAGGAATGAATGGGAGCGAGCAGCCTGGTCACCAACTTTCCATTGTATTCACAACCGTTGTCACACACCCAAATTGCGCAGCCACTTCAACGCTTATCGCCAGTCGCTCGAACAGAAAAAACTCTCTTATCTTCGCACTGTTTTCGACCATTTTGCGCAATGTAATATGCTGAACGACACCGATGAGTTCACTGGAGTTCCCTGGATATCAAGTCGTTCTCACCCTTTCCAGGTGAAGTTGAGTCTATCTCGACTTTCTCGATAACCACCACGGTGACTCAATTCCGACCTTTTCTTGGTATACCGAACTAGTGTTGACGACCCATTCTCTACTGACCAGACACCTTGAGGCCTTATACAAGTCTAGTCGATTCAAATCGCAAATCTGCGGAACTCTTACCGGAAGCCGAGGTAGCTCTCTCGACAATAAAAAGACTTGTGTTGCATCACCAAACTCAGTATCATTAATTGTGATCCGGATGGACGTCTCTTTCTCATCACTGACATAACAAGTGCCACCGCCCCTGCTGTTCTACAGTAATCTATAAACGCTGAACACCACCCCCTAACTTTCATCCTCTAGAAGCTTAAATCAACACAAACAAAGTACAGCTCTCTTAAGAGAGCTGTAATTAGATGTGGATAACTCTTAACTTATCTGGAAGTCCGTCAATTTCGACACTTTTTTAAACGACAACACTTTGTTGTGCAGACCGAGGACAAACCTTCAATATTCGCCGTTCAAGCCAAACCCGAATTGTACTCTTCTTGTGAAGTATGACATTTGGATTATGTCTCGTAGCTCACCAGTACTCACTCCAACACTCAGGTAGCGACACCAGTGTCGTCGTCGATGAGTTGTTACATTCAGATTTCATACCCCCAATCAAAGTCGCAGTTCAAGGTGCAACTTCGACACGCGATGTTTCGAAGTCTGCCGAAACCTAAACGGAAGCACTATGCGTATTAGATGTATGAATGTTTTATAGCTGAAGTCTCTTGTGTGGTTAAGCAGAGGATAACAATTTTTGACTGTTTGACAGACCATTTCGGTTGTCTCTCCGGAGGATATGAATGAAAAATATACACCACTGCTTTGACTTTCCCCAGTAGCCACTCAGGATTTCCCACGAAGTGTTCCGTTTATCTGATTAATACCTAGGGATCGCTGACCCTCTTTAATCACAGTCAGGGGGTTCTTTTCACCAAGGCTTGATCCGCTAAGGTATTGTTGTAAACAGCTCCCTTGTGTTGGATTGACTTGACAAATTTTAGCTTCCTTAAGTATGTTTAACGCCTTTTGATTGGTCGGTTCATAACCATGCTGCAAGTCCTCGTTGTGACTTCTTTTAGTATACCAGATAGTAACCAGTTTAATTTGACAAGATCAGACGAAACAGCATTATTGTATAAAAAAAAAATTTTTAAGTGTACAGATTGTTGGATGGGTTTCAGCTCTGAAAGCAGCTAGACCACTAAAAATCTGACTACGGGTTAAATTGACGGCTCAAAGCCATTTTCAGACATGAGACAGAATATTTCTAAAACACAACAGCGAATTGGTAGATTAAAAAGAATAGAATACGGACTAAAACACATAACAAAAAGGCCAGCTGTTAAAGCGAACGACACGGTAAAACAGTACTATGGAACGAATTCACAAAAACGATCAAATATAACGGTACAGTCAAATTCTTTCGGGGTTGCTAAATGCAGGAACTATCCAACAGTGTCAACCGATCTGAATCACGTTTGTAAACTGTTTGCTGTAAAGCAAAACAAAGACTCAATACAATGATCTTGTGTATTGTTAGCGACCTCAGACGAAGAGAAACGAGATATATGAAGTATACAGGCCGGTGAAACACGATACCGGCCCTGGTCTAGCTTCGCATCGGAAGCAACAGTCTGATAGTTCAACTCAAACAAAAGTAGACTAAAAACTGCCTGTCCGAAAATGGTAGACTGAACTGTGAAAGGAAATGGTATTGTTTTTGTAACTTCAGGTTAACTCCTCCCAAAACTGCTGATAAGTGTCACACATTCCTCCGTTATTCTTGAGAAAGAGAGAAAGAAAACATATTCAACAACATGTCCTGATACGTTTAACTACTAGTGACATTGGGAAATTGTGCGATAAATAGCAAAGTTCGAAAGAATGTTCTGCAGAGAATTGCTGATAAGCTGATATTATTTTTAATTCTTACTATTTTTCCCTTGTTACGTGTGTTTCTCTGTGTGGCAGTGGGCCTCCGTACTATTTGTACAGCATTTTGTACTAAGTAGCTCTTGTTAGTTTTCATCTTTTAGCGTGAAAGCTACTTACAATCAGAACGTAGTAACACCAGTGAGAATGCACATACATCACACAAGTTGTAGTGTACCAAATAAAAGCGATTAACAAACTAGACAACAAAATGTTGGGATTCACTGGAATCATGATAGCACAGTAGAGGTGATTTTGACGGTTGTGTATCGCCAGCTGAAACCGTGGAAGCTTACGGAGTACGACAGACAGATGGGTTGATGTGACAATAATCCTTGATTTGTAATTCCTTTGCTGGGTAAAGCTGTATAAGTCTTGAAGACAAAATCCTCTCAGTGTGCCTGTGTACCGCTTAGCTTCCGTGTCGGAGTCGGAGCACGATGTGTTGTGTTATTCCCGTTTCACACCTGTGACAGCGGGAACACGAGTGAGAGGACCTGATGGCTTTTTGGTTTGACAGTGTCTGTAACCAGTAGCGGTGTCAAATGATGGGCGGGATAATGTGTGTTTGTGGGTGGGTGCGAGAGATGATAGTACCACCACTAATGGTGTTGGATGGTGTGGACCTACTAACCGTATCGAGCATACACTAAGTGAGAATGGCCGTTTGCCGAAGTCACGCTACCGTCTGGAATGTGGGGTAAAAGCTCATAAGACAATGAACCGCATTCAGGTATCAACTACGACGTGTCAACGCGGTTATTAGTGTGGGCATGGACATGACAAGATTAACAGGCTGATTCTGGAAAACGTGTAGGCTATAAGGATACTTACACGCCTTTTTTCCTCACACACTTGTATTTTTGTTGCTTAATACAAGTAAAGCGAGAGAAATACGCTTCTTCTCAAAGGTCGCTAGCCGTTAGTTCTTTCACGGGTCATGTGTATTCTGTGCGCTGATTTCTGCGGAGTTGACGGCAAACAGAAACTGTCCTCAATTTCGGCGTATCTTTAAGATTACCCGTCTCGACGGCTATCTCTACCACGGACTTGAAACTTTATTGGGGCAGCAAGACACATTAAATCCATATAAAACGCTTCGTCTGGTTTGCAGTTGACAGAATTGAAAGAAACATGTATACCGGTCCACATTCTGTGAATGTGTTCATCAGCTACTTAAATAGTCCCAAGTAGGCTAAAATAATCGGGAATTATGTGTGCTTGGTATAAGTGGATCTCTCCGTAGCAGCGTATTTAATGCTCCAGCATTATCTACGTAAATTCCGTTTGGTTCTAGTCTACCTTGCTTCAGTTCAACTAACTTGAGAATACCGAAGAGTTGAGGTTATCTTAGACCATAAACAGCAAGTCGGTTTAATGGTCTCAATTTGAACGTCACTCACATGTGATCGCAACCGTCGCACCTTCCAGTCAGCGGCTTTCGAAAAGAAGCACTAGACTCGAGTTTCGCTCTCACTAGAGCTCGTCAGTAGTGTATATCCTTGCCACGATTGGACGTTAGGCACTACTAAATTGTCATATGTGAACTCTCAACAACTTCTGCCTGTGAGTCAACACACTGGTCAACACGGTTGCCTCATGAAAGAGTGACCAGAGTTCTTGTCCCAGCCGTGGCAAGTATATGCACTACTGACGAGCTCTAATGGGAGCGAAACTCGAGTCTAGTGTTTCTGCTGTTCAAAACGGGTCTGTAAGAATGTGACAGTTGCGATGTGATGTTCAACTTGAAATTAACCAAAACCCCGATTACCTACCACTTTAATGGTTTGGTGTAAAGTGAACTTGACCAGCATTACACGTTTCGCCTACTGGTAAATTTCTCAACCACTCTGCTTCGAGAAGAACCGCCAGACTCGCGTTTCATTTTTCGAACAGCTCGTCGGTACTGTATATCCCAGGGTTGGATAAGGGTCTCTCTTCTTATGGGACAGCCGTGTTGATCACTACTCAATTGACCCTACCTTAAACACGACAAAATTACCATATTCATACATATTTAATGTCTTTCTGTTCCAGTCTAGTGAATAACACATACATTTTGTTATATTTTACTCAGTTTCAAATGCACATTGGGTGCTGTTCGCCTTGTTTTCATCAAGGTTTGATATAGGCTATTTGTTGTATTTCAGATGGACACTTCATCAGAGAAATGAAATTGCAACGGCAAAAGAACTTAACTCGCGACATCCACGTAGTCTAGTGGACTACTTCCCGCACTACTGTTTGAAGGTCTATTTCTAGGTATTGGGATCAATGCTCTAGTATTTCAGAGGCCCAGCTAAACCTAAACAGCTGTCCACCACTTCGTGGGTGATCAATGAAATCAACCGCCTGGTTTTGCTTCCATTGGAACTCACCAGGTTGAAACCAGATTTGAACAAAATCTTCAAGACTTGAGGCTCTTTTGCACTAGACCACCGACCTCATGAGCAGTATCTGCAGCAGACCAATCATCGTTCTAATCAGGACTGACGTAAGAGCTACTCTCGGTTGCTGACTAAAACCGAAGTTTACAATGCATGTGTGTGTGGACTCAGGTTTACTGTACTGTTCAGAAACCTGGTTCAATGGTGTAGAAAATGCGCATAGACTGTCGGTGTTGGTGTGCTTTGTAAAATCACCGTGTCGGTGATTAAGAACCGAGGCACCAAAAATACAGTGCTTGCGCTGGGTCTTGTCCTCTGTATGTCGACAGATGTCATACCACGTCGCACATTATTTCATATTGCAGCTGACAATTAGAAGAAAGTAGACAGTAGCCTGTCGAAGCTGTGGGCCTTACTCATGGAGCTTTGGACTTTTTCAGTAAGCAAGATTTGAAAATGTTGCCAGCCAGGTCAGGGAGTTCTGAACTATCTATCTAGTTACTCTGAAACTCTGCCGGATATAGCACTACGTATCGTAACTAATGTTGAGAATGTGTCCATAAGACTGTTGTCTCTTCTTCAAGAATTCCCATTGTTTTGACTTGTTTTGTCTTCATACTAACTGCACTTCGTGGATCAACAGTATCGAAGGCTATAGCGTCCATGGGAAACGTTCAAAATTGAACCTGTGTGGTGATCGAAATTACTGTCTGAATTTACCCGATTCATCCCAATGTAACCTCCACCTTGGTTATGACCGAATAGTTCAGAATGTGAATATATGTTAGTATCTTCTGATGTTTACCTTCTACCCAACACATGACCATAACTTGCTCCATCCTCATTTCGAGCTACGACTGAACTTGAGCCAGTGACAGAAACAACACGGGCAAACGTGACAAAGTGACCTGTGAAATCACCTTGGCAGCTCAGAAATTTCACAACTGAGCTCAGTTACCTGCTCAACCCAATATATCATATGGAGTCCACAAACTAATTCGCGATATTGACTTTCTCGACAGAATTTCTCAGGCAACTCGTGTTGGGACCAACTGAAGCTGTTGTTGAGCCTTAACAGTGAACTACTGATAGGCGGTTTGGCGCAATCTGCTAATTTAAAAGAGAACCAATTGTGAACATTTCTGACTTCGGCTGAACTTCAGCCAGCTGGCTCAATTCCATTCAACACCCAGATTCTTGGAGACTGGGCCTCTGTTAAATTGGCGAAACCTACCATGCAACTTTTTACTACGTGTTTAGGCTCACCCATTGGAGAAAGCTAAACTGATATCCTCACCGGGATATCCAGCAGATCACCCGTCTTCTTATGACCTGTTATGAAGGATGATTATGGTACTTCGAACATAATACGTGATCTTTCACCTGAATTCAAGAATGTGTGTGTTATCTTTTCAGGAATAGACTGCTTACCGTCTGGCTAACCAGAAGAACACAGTAGCACACTGCGTGGAACTTTGAAATGGCTACTATCCGATTACATGTAAGTTTGCGACTAGCTTCTGGAAAAAAAAACAGAAAAAGCACTAGTTACTCCGTAATCGATGATTAGATTATAAGTTAAGGTTGGCGGCCTGGTATGTGCCTTCAGTTCATTGCAGGTTAACCTAGTTTGCATTCATTGACTGCCAACTTCAAGCAAACGAAAGAAATCTTGGTTATTGGTGAATGGGTTAATCATGTGGACGTTTTGATTCGTCCGTTGGGTGGACAACTATGGACCATAAAGACGGTATAATTTCGACGTTTATTTTGCATTCGGTTGTCGAAGTCCGTTTCCGAATAACTTGTCACAGTAACCTAAGCCAAAGCACATATTTTGCAAGACATCTAACACAAATGGCCGGAGTTGTATCACTTGTGGTTTCACTCAAGCACCACGCATCCGGTGTGTAAACCTGAAGTAATAAGACCAGAAGACGTGTAAATGGAGACCCATGTGGTCCAGCCGGACAATGCTGGTTAATCAGATGTTAGACAGATAACTCTCAGAAACGAAAGTAGAGAGACCTCGACGGTAAGATCTGAGATGGGAGGAAAAGCATTCAAAACACAAGACTAGAAGTATTCCATCAAAGGAGCATATATTATTACATTCTAGAGAGGATGAGAAAATAAAACGAAAATTTAAAGTTGCAATGAAAACCAAACAAAATATCCACCATACAATACACCTATAAAACTGAGGAACCCCAACACTCAGCGTTCTGAAAATGATCGAATTACTTAACGAACGATCGTGAACGTTAGTTGATGTATTATGTATTTGCGCCTCACGATTTCGTCATCCCTTCGCTGATAGTGTATTATGAGTAATCTGAAGACCCAGTAATCCGCTATGGCCAGCGCATTTACGGGGAGATTTGTTGAGACACCAAGTAGTCACGTTAATACGACCTGTGTCGCCTATCGTTATTTTGTGTACAATGTGCCTGAATGCAATGCCTGTTCAACTACCACTCAGTGAACCGCTGAGAGCCCGTGCGGACCGCATTCACCCAGACAGTCCGGTTCAAGACTAAGTCATTCGAAACTCCAAAAGCAATATTACGGAACAGACGATTTACTTGGATAACATTCTGTTGTCGCACCATCTGACCACCGGGATTTCGCTTACCTGATTTCATCTGCCCTTACAACAGATGCATTTAAATCCGTTCGTCCTCATCTTACAGACGTATCCCAGCCAACAACACAGATTATGCATCAGCTTGGCTTCCATTCCATCCGCATCCGTTCGCCTAAGTACTTCATTGTTCGAAACCATGTCACAGCATCGAGCACCTCAGATGCGTCGTACACATTTCAGGTGGAAGCGGCCCGGATATCCCGAACTCCATTGATATAGTGCACCAGTTTCATACCGCATAACAGCATAGACAGTGTCATTACTCTGCTGATACACAGCTTCAACTTCACGTTCAGGCTTCGGTTTTTCCAGTCACGTTTCTCAAGACGTCTGAAAAACAACGATAGCGTTCGCCATACGAACTCGCAATTCAAGGTCCACCGTTAAATCCATTGACAGATTGCTACCCAAATAGCAGCTGTCCACAATTTCTTCATTGATGCAGATTCCAGGTGGAGACACAACCCTTCCATTCAGAGAGAAACGAAAGAAACAAAATATCTTGCCTGTGTTGAAATTCAGGCATGATTTTGATGTCGCGGTCGGGAAAGCCGTGGTAAGCCTTTGAAGTTCATCTTCGCTGTGTACATATGGCACAATATCATCTGCAAACAACTACATGCGCTTTTTAGAAGCATACATCTGAATTGGGGCACCGAAACGTCGGATATTCAACAAAAGTTTATTTGTCTGCTATACATCCCCTATACCGTTTTCAGGACTCTGAAGAACAGCTGTTAACATTGCATACACAAACCAAATTGGATTAGCACTAGAACTCTATTTCAAGTCAGCGACAATGACACGATCATCAGAGTTCATTCCACACGATTTCACCTCCCGTTCCTAAACACATACAACATTCTGATGAAATTGTCAAAGTTATCTGGACATCTTAACTTACCAGCCACCAGCTACAATGTCTCGACGTTCACGGAATCAAACGCCCAGATGAACTACACAAATAATGCATAAAGCGACTGGTTGGGTTCACCACACTTCTCCTGGAGTAGTCAAGCAGCAAACACCATACCGATCCTACTGAAGATAGTCCGAAGTCTACACTGATCTAAAGGAAATATTGGTCACCCAATCTTCCGCACTGAGCCGTTCCAACAGGATTCTTGCTGGCACCTTTTCAGCGCAAATCACTAGAGGGATGTTCCGCTAACTGTCGATTCTTGGCTTGACCTCTTTGTCTTTGAATAAAGGTATTATAATGACATCTCTTAACTCCTGGTAGATCCCTAGTTCCCGGAAGAATTGAATTAACTGGAGGAAAGCACGTTCCAAAAATGGACCGCCATTCTTTGGAAGTTCCCCCTGGCAATCCATTTTCACCTGCAACCTTTCCGTTCTACAGTTGTTCGATAGCTTTCCGCACCTCTGCTAAATCCTGAGCGGTAGAAATTGAGACCTTGACTTCTTGTTGTGGTGGGTTATTCACGGTCTTCCAATCAACTGTAGACGGCTGGTTTAGTAGGTTACCAGAGTGCTTGCTTCAGACTTTCATGATATCCTCCGGTTATGTGGACGAAAAGCCAGAGTCCACGTCAACCAGTGTTTTAGTAAACTGGACGGATGGACCGGACATCCCCTCAATCGAATTATACAACTATTTGTACAGTCAACGTTCACCGCAGCCTTGCATCAATATACCTCGCTTTTTTACCAGTCGCGCTTCATTCTTCAATGACCTTGGGCGAGTTGAGGGAAAACACTCTGGAAAGTGGCTGTTTTGGTTTCTCTATCTGTCCATTGTAGAAACAGAAAATGCCTCAGGATTCTTTCGCGTTAAAGTTAACTGCGTTATTGTCGTCAGACCAGTCCGGAAATCTCTGGCGCTGTATACCTATTGTCTCAATGACTGTTGCCTTGATCCTTTCAGTCAGATGTTACAACATACTCTCAGGGTAGTGCATACGGTAGCATCTTTCTCACAAACAGCAACTGTACGATAAAACACTCACCTCGTCTTTGTGTTCTCTTAACGTCTAACATCCAGTTTCTGTCATTATCCGGAAGATCTACAATAAACAGGCTTGCAAGGATGGATAAATAATTTGGTCCTGACCAGTCGATGATCGGCGCTACATTCAGCTCTACGTATCAGTCGCCTGATACGCGCTTCACGAAGTCAGTGCTGCCGCACAATTACGTAATCAAGCAAATGATAAATACTGCCCCCATGAGTGCGTCCACGTCATGACATCGCCCGCATTCAGCTGAAATCGAGTGTTCGTTTCGGCCAGCTCGTGCGTAACACACAGGTGGAGCAGACGAACACCGTTCTCGTTGACAACATGAATACCATGGAGTCTGAGGATTCTTAGGTTGTTGAGTCCACTGGAGTGTTGATGTCATCCAGAACAACCAGTCGGTCACTCACCGGTGTCAAGCAAGTGGTAACGAACAGGTGACCATCATGTGTGACGGGTCGGCGTGACACATAGTTGAACTATAAACGCTAAGATCTGTGATAGGCTTACCCCGATCGTGTCATAGGAGCACAAACATAGTTCGAGGGCTGATGCCGTGCGATTTCGCCCATTATCAAACAATGGGTTCGATCAGCGATTTCGAAGCAGACACGGTACCCCCTGGACACCGTTTATCAAGTAAACTTTCCAATCGATTCTGTGTCCATCACCTGTTTTTCGGAGCTTACGTTGGTCTGTTGGCCTTGTTTTACTCAAGGCTGTGACGTCTATGCCGTGGGGATTCAGCTCCACGGCAATCAGTACGGTGCGGCGTTCCGGCTGTCCGGAGTTTCGTATTCAAAAGCCTGACGTAGGATGCGACAGTACATAGGGTTTTCTTGGTGGACTCCATTCGGAACCAGTGACTCGAGAGCTTGATCCACTTGGCAGTGAGGGTCCAACCCAGCCTGGGAGTGCAGTGAATAAAACGATGACGACTCGCCGTGATTACTGCTACGTGCAGTAGATGTAGAGTAAGCTACATCAGGCTTTCGAGAACTCGTGCGGATTTTCCGTCCACGCAGGTTAATACACCGACAGTGACGATCAGTCTTTGGACGATCGGAGTGCCGTTTGTCTTAGTGCACATTTTCTGACTTCCCCTTTCCGTACGTGAAAGCGACCAGTGCTGCAACTATGAATATGGTTTTGCTGTACACTCGTAGATTTACATTTAACTGTCTGAGCACCCTGTGCAGTCAGTAGTGCGACATAAAAATTTATGAGCCTAGCTATTTTTCGCCTGACTGCTCCTGATTTGGCAAATTTGTCATGGTTTATCCTAAAAGGACCGGGGTCCTAGTCAGCATGATCAGTCGGGGAAAGATAGCGCACGTACCTGATCAGAACGCCGAAGTGGCAGAAAACATCAGGACACACAAAAATGGCTTAATACAAGCCTATGAATTTGATGAAATCATTTGAAATCTTCTGCACCACCTGGCTGATGATCCTGCGAATATGTCTATTAACATAGCATGTTTCATTTTTCTCACACTCTCCCCACTCGTTTCATGCATACTGTGGTTTGTTGCTCTAGAGTCAGTACTATATGATAGTTTCTAGCAGATTTCTTCTTCTCATTGTGACGTTCAGCAGAACTAACGGACAACGTAGTGAGTGACAATGTAGTGGAGAAGCACGATAACACCATACTAGTCCTGAATAAACAGGCGGAGGTACGCAATTAGCTATTGGAGTAACCGCGAGGAGATACAAAACGGAATACTAAAAAGAGATTGTGTTTTCCATATACGAATTTGTTACTTGCCATTATGGTGTCCCGCCATCGTTGTCATACACAAATGAGTGCTTATGTTCAAGGTGTCAATGAAGCACATACCACCTGTGTATATTTCATGTATAAGCAGTTCTTGTGCTACCCCTGAGGATGGAGATTCGGCGGTCAAACCCGTTTGACAATGAGGACATTCCGGAGGACTTCGAGGACGTCGCAGAAGTAGTCAGGGTCAAAACCGACCGGACGAAGGTGACGGTTCCACGAATGTTCCTCGAAGACAGATTGAAGTTGGTACTGGATTTGGTGTGAGGAGTTCCTGTGAGGCTGGTTGACAACTACTATAGCAACCGCGGTCTTCTTAACATGATTATCCCCCAAATGACCAAGTGGAAAATGTCTTGGCCGTTACTCACTGATTCCGGATGCGGATATTTCAGTTTCCAGTCCCAGTTTTCAGTCCCAGCAACAGCTGATCCACTCATGAAGTGCCGACTTCTGTGAAACAATTATATTGTTGTGATCATCAATCTACCTGAACTATATCAATGCAAGACGAAGTGGTCACCATACTAGGTCAATTCAGACTATATCTACCATACCAATGTGATGGTATCAAGCACTGAGCACGTGGTCACACGAGTCGGTGCAAAAATTACCTACAATCAGAAGGTATACATATAACACCTAAGTGGCAGTGTACCAAATAAACGTAAACAGCAAAACTATGCAACAAAACAGAACCTATCAAAATCTGGATGGTTTTGACTGTTTTGGACCACTGATTGTGGGGTATGACGAACAGATGTGTGGATGTGAGAATAGTCCCTGAGTTGGCAGTCGTTTGTTCGATGAAACCGTACAAGTTTTAGAGTAAAATATCCTCATCATAGGACCGTATACATTTCAGATCGTGTGGCGGGATTAAGGCAGGGTGTGTTGTTCAACACGCTGTATAGCACTGATGCGTCGCACAAAAGTACGGTGTTGTAGAAACGTTTGTGACCAAACAATGAACAAGGCAACGTGATAGTGACACCGACACTAACGTTGCTGACAGAGACAGAAGCGCTGCCTAAATAGTGCGTTGACTGCTAGATGACGCGCTGGGTTTTGACTGCCAGGCACATTTTCAGACCTTGGTCAAGTAAACATGGTTGCTTTTATAGTTTACAGTATCTCCTGGAGTGTGTAGCAAAAATATATCAGCATCGGTATACGTTGCATTCTGGACGTGACAGGTTAAAGAGGTAATTGTCTTGAGTGCATACGTGACAAGTTTAACAGGTTAATTAAGAAACCTGTACGGACAAATGCATTGGGAATGTGATCGGTTTACCATGATTGCTCGGTTCGGACAAGGTCATTCGATCCACTACACATAAGCACTGGGTGAGATGGAACGAGCGACCTTTTCCAGGCCAGTCTGATATACGATCACCCCTACCATCATTCCATCCTGTCACGGTAAACACGAATCAGTTGGTGTGAACAAGATCACACAATCTGATCGACTGATGAGTCAACCCTCTCACATGAGGTGATCGGATTCTTTTGTAGACTCAAGCAAGAAAGACACCAACAAGTAACGGCCTTTTGCACCTTGTATTTGCTAGGTACCCACATGACAAATGAGAACGATCGATCGACTTCTACAAATCGTTCGCGCTGATATGTTCCAAACAATCTTTTACTAAATGGCGAAATGCCGCTGGCAATCAAACACATTTAAGATACACCAGCAAACTATTGTTTATTCCTTCGAAGGACAAGAAAGTTCGACTTCATTGTTTAGAGCTGATACACTAATTGATCTGATTTCGGTATACGTCTAACTGGACACAGTCTCAGGTGGTTTGTGTTCACATTACCCGACATTATGAAACAGATGGAAGATCGTGGAGTACGCTGTGCATAATATTGGATAACGTCATTCTTTATTACAGGCCCACCCCAGTGAAAAAGTACTGGAAACTGTGTGATGATTAGATGTCGTTCCAATGTTTGACAGTGACTGAATGAATTCGTTCTAATTTTTAAGACATTTAATTATGCAAATACACTACTGAGCATCCTTGAGGGTTTGATATGTTTTTTTCCTCTGAAGGTACAACTAACCTGCTAGTTTACTGATTAGTAGTCGGGGATTAGGTTAATTTCTTGTTGAACATCTGTTGTAACCAGTTCAACAGGACAATACCCACTCAGTACACACTACTGAAAACCGACTGACAATAGAAAAACAAAGACCAAGCACGTTGATCCCGTGTACTTGTATCGATCCCGGAAAATAGTGTACAGAAAAACACGTCAAGCTAGCCAGGCGCGGAGCGAGTTGTGTTTTTAGCCTCGGGACGGATATTACAAAATGGATAGATCGATTAAAACAAAAGTAAGTAAAAACCGAAGTCATCATAAATGTACAACTGAATGTGACTGTCAGTGATATTAATTACTATGGTCGCTTCTTGTTCAGCTCAGCCCCTACAAAAAAAACATTAAACTCCAGTTTCATTCTTGTTAGAACTCGTCAGTAGTGCATATTCTTGTCATTACCGGGACTACAGGCTGGTAGTAAAATATATTGGATACGGATATTGCGATCAAATGCGATTGATGTTCAACTTGGAATTAACCTCGTAGTGCTGAATGAACAGTGGACCTCAGCTAATTTGAAACACATAGGACCTGTGATGCTAGCTATAGATATCCAGCTTTTCGTACTCGTAAGCCTCAACAGGTGTAGAAAACGGTGCCTCATTTCGGCTTGATAGAAAGCCAAACAACTGTGTGATAGATTTGAAAAAGGGGGGCTTCAGTTAGTATGGCAATCTCAGTTAGGGCACCCGCAAAAGTACAGTTGAGCAGCGTGCCTCATTGGTTGAATTGTTGGTAAATATGAGAAATAAGAATGAGTATAGAGCTGACCTTTGAAAAATCTCGATTGTGACTAGACTTAAGGTGGATCGCACGCCTTCTAATTCAGTAAAGAGCCTCTTGTTCAACAAGAAGGCTTTAATCGATGTAAATGAGTTCGCAGGAAGTACTAATAGTTCCAGCCTTATTACTAAAAAATGATGATTGTAGATGAGACCCAACTGTGAAAAGCCAGGGCTTCGGCTGGATTGGAACCAGCGACAGAAACACCATGTCTCTACGCGGCAAGCGCTCTACCAGCTTAGCTACGAAGCCACGCCAGGAGCTCGGAAATTTCACATTTGGACTCGGTTACCCACCCGTCCCACTGTCTCATATGGAATCCACCAAATGATCCAGGGGATCGACTGCCCCGGCAGGATTTCTCAAACAGTTCACGCTGGAATCCACCAACGCCACTGTTGAGCATGGTCAGCATGGTGTTTCTGTCGCTGGTTCGAATCCAGCCGAAGCCCAGACTTTTCACAGTTGGGTCTCATCTAAATTCATAAATCTGTCAAACTACTTATAAGAAATGATGATTTATTGGATCGACCACTTTTGGGGGGTTCAGAGAGCACATCTCAGTGTTTCCTTCTTCAATCAAGAGTCTGGTTATTTCATCCAGTAAGCAGAGGAGATGAGTTAAGTGCAACATACTTCTCACAGTTCCACGTTGTTTTGCTATTAGGAGTCCGTAAGTTGCGACGTGGTGTGCAATCCTGTATCTGAAGGCACTTTTCAGTACTCCAAACAACACAAGCGTAAAGTTGGTTAGCATACAATCTGAAGCATCCTCTCTATTATCCTGTTATGTACGTGTCACTACCGCGTGCGTGTCCCACGCTCGCGCTTAGAATCAAGCCGTGTTCTGGTTGGTTCCACCTTCGTCAATCAATGGCAGACTCATTCCCAACCTAAGAATGAAGCTATTGCTTGTAGATGCCAGAATGTAGCTGTAGGATGTTTTTGGAAGTCAAAATTTCTTTCGATTGAGTACTAGACGTTCTTCCGACGAACGTTCAGCGACGCACGTACATCCAACGACGCCAAATACCAGAATCAAGTCAAGTCGCTGGAAACCGTTCAGTACTCAATTCTGCGTTTCCTCGGACGTCGAGATAAAATCGTACCGTCGATTTGACCCGTGTACTGAAGTCGTGAAGTATTCAATTCTGTGTTTCCTTGGTCGTCCAGAGGAAGTCCTGCCGTCGATTTGGTTGGTGTACTGAAGTCGTTCAGTACTGCGGTTTGGCCAATTGATCAAGACGAATTTCAGTTGGTCAACCAATCTGTTTAAATCTGCTGTCACAGGTCGTGGCATTTCGGGGGTCCAATGATCGAAATTCGACAATGCCAACCAGAAGAACATCAACTGTGGTGCAAACAGCTGCAACTGGTGATAAAATCAAGCAAGTAAATATCGGTGTTTTTTCTTATTCTGGTTCTCATATTAGTAGTAAGTTTATCAGTAGGGTCCGCAAACGACAGCGCACAATTGAGTTAATGGAGGTGTCCATTGATGAAGAGTTACAGTTAGAACTACTAGAAGCTAAACTGAGATACAGGCGAAAACTGTTAGAGATTAGAAAGGAAGCAGAAATAGCCAGCCTGAGGACACAAAATATGTGCAATGTAGAAAAATACGTTGCTGGACACCATAAATTACTTCACGGCATCAGACACCCATCTTCCCAGTCGGCAGAATGCACGGCACACGCTAACTGTGGGTCCAGTAGTGTCTTGGTGACTTCCTGAGACGAAGTTACCGAACAACAGGATAGTCGCGGGAAAATGTTTACAGAACCAAAATAATCGAATTACTTGGGATAGCGATCACGTTTCGCGGAAGCAGTGGAAGAAAGTCCCAGGTCGGGACGCTCTTATCCATCGAAGTGAAGCCAAGGCGTTGAACAAACGGGCTTTTTATATTACATATAAGAACCCACAGGTGGTTCCGCGTTATACTACACGAGACGTGGCAGATTATGCGAACGGTGCTCAACTGTACGTGTTTAGTAACGCCTCGGAAACCGGGTATGGAGCAGTGACTCATGCACTATTTTCCCCTACATTGGGTCAGCTGTATCGCGTATTCGTGTTTGTTGGTGCAGTTACTGTACCACGCCTTGAATTTTATGCGGTAGTTCTAGTGGTGAGAACCGAGACGATGATTCCACAAGAACTTCAAATGTCTTTCGAAAGCGCAACTTACAAGACCGATTCAGCGGTTGTCTCGTATTACATAACGGACGCATGCACTAGATTCAGTGACGCTGTTACTAACCGAATTGTTACAATGCGTAAAAAAAGTCTCTGTTGAAAATGAAATCATATGCGATCAACGAAAAACGCAGCCTACTTGGCTTTCCGTGGTATTCGGGATTCGAGGCAATGGAGAATTTGGTTGAAAGGTCCCGAATTCCCACATAGGTTCGATACATCTTGGTTTGGATACAGCCCAAAATTGAATGGGCGGGCGGAGGACTTGAAACACCCAGCAATTGTCCAGAACAAGTATCTCGTTGTGGACCTAATCGTCCGCCGTTTCCATGCCCTCCAACAACATGACGGACCTGTTCATGTATTAGGAGCCATTCGTAAATACTACTTGGTTTCACATGGTGGAAACGCTGTAAAGAGAATAATCGAAAAATGCATCAACTGCAGAAGACAATATGCAGTACTGTGTGATCAGCAGATGGCACCCCTGCCTGAGGTTAGAGTGGAGGCAGGCCGGTATCCGTTTGAGCGGAAGAGATATACGGCAAATTTGCCGTTTAGAGGGAGTCGAGCTGAAGTGCCGTCGACAGTGTAGGGTGGTAGTCATAGGAGGCGGCATTCATCCAATTACACACTTCGACAAATTGGGACGTCTGAGAGGTGCACTCAGTGAATTCGGAGGGCGACAGTCTCATCAAATGTGCCTTTGAGGTATGCGTCTCCGAACTCCCTCATCCGTAGGTTTACCATTTTTGGGGAATCAGAATTAGAATTGTGACATCTTCGTCGACTGGCACTTGCGTGGAATTTTGGCGGCCGGTGTATGACCTCTTTGGAAGTCAAAATTCCTTACGATTGACCCTGTTGAACTCTGCATTTTGACCCCGCCTAACTAGACGCCTGTTCTTGTTATTCCCACAACCCGCGTCTAAGTTTACTAATTGCTCCATCCTGCCTCTCTTAATTATTGAACCTCACTCACCTACCCACACACCCACTGTTATCTGCCCGTCTCACCCTCCTCACTCTCTATGAATACGGCCTTCCTATGGGCCGCCATGAAACTGATGCCGACCAGTCGGTCCGTCCGAAGACCGGCTATTTAGACACACATTAGACTGATCCGATTGCATTTCGTCGGCTCGTCATTGCCTGTCGGTCGCCCGTGCTTGTACTTGTCGTGGTTTTTGAACCCTTGACGGCCTATTGTGGCCGACCATTATATCTTATCCCACGAACGCAAACGAATTGGGGTTTGTTCCTTG
>LUCH01006143.1:5693-15862 GCA_013368495.1 Paragonimus heterotremus | reverse complement strand
TTTGACTTTTGCCCACTTTCGTTCTAGTCAAGCTATTCCACTTGTAATATCCGTCCCGGGGCTACAATGACAACTCGCTCCGTGCCCCGCTAGCTTCACGTGCTTTCTCTGTATACTCTATTTTCCAGGGTCGATACCAATACACAAGGGTCAACGCGCTGAGTCTTTGTTTTCATTGTCGATTGGTTTATCGATAGTGACAATAGACTGGGTAGTAATCTGTTGGACCAGTTCCAACACACTGGACGCAGGGCAAAACTACATTCACGAATTATTTGGATTTGCTGCCGACTTGCTGCTTAGTCATTTGTTTGGCGATGAAAGACAACGTCACTTCGACGCACTTGGCTTGCAGTCAGAAATCTCGGTAAAGGATGCTCTAATTTGATTTGGTCGCTCACGGTGTTGCAAAACGAATTATTCAGAGAAAGATTCAAATTTTGATGGCGGAAACAGGACACTTTGGAACCGCTGCAGCGGTTTATGTACAGTCGGACAACGTGAGTATCCCAGTATTCCTATGAATAAGTTCCCAGGGCTTATGCTAACCCAGCAACTTATTGCCTGAATAAAAGGTAATCACATCCGTGAGAAACTACTTACCGAGAACATAGCGAAGTTGTCCTGGGATTGTCC
This sequence comes from Paragonimus heterotremus, assembly GCA_013368495.1. Taxonomy (NCBI): domain Eukaryota; kingdom Metazoa; phylum Platyhelminthes; class Trematoda; order Plagiorchiida; family Troglotrematidae; genus Paragonimus; species Paragonimus heterotremus. The sequence goes on along the minus strand of LUCH01006143.1, from coordinate 15,226 downwards.
TGTTAGGCTTGTCAGGATTAAGTCACCAGCAGTCGAACAACCTACAGTTTTCGGTAGAAAAACTGACAGTCCTGACATCAGCAAGACACAACGTTCCCTTTTCACACCATCGTTAACATCCACAATGTGTTATCGCTCTTGCAGTAGACAGCATAGAGCAGACAATCAGACAAGTCCGGCTTGTAAACTTGTCTGGAACAGCTGGTAGGAAAAGGTGAACGCATACGCTTTCTGAAACTATCCCCCCGCTATTTGCCGGTTTGAGATACTGGTACAAGGCGCTTTGATTACTGTCGTACGCTAATCCAAAACGGATGCCGTTGAGAGCAGTGTTGGTAAAGAAAAGGGGCGCGCCACCGGTAGGGTGAGAATAGTCCGTCGAAGATGGTACGTGCGAGCTAAACCAAGATTTTTGGATCATGTGTTAGCCAGTGATGCATGTAGATGTCTGTCTGTGAGCATTAGGCATTCGTAGTAGGATACATGCGTGTGTGAGACAGTTACAGTGCAGGGGCTGTTTACCAGATGTGTGGTGAATGAATGACTGATATCCGGTCATCACGTTTAGCGCACAAAGCATCGCACACTAAGCAGCTATAGGCGATGAGTCTGACAAAGTAAGGATAGACATTTGGTCCAGTGAGTGCTGCAGGATACCAACTGCTGCGTAATATTCACTGGATCATTCGAACTTTCGATTCTTTCCAACCAAAACATGTAACAATCTCGCTGCATGTTAAGTTTTCTGTACAATCCTACTTCATCACGAGGCCAGATTACAGAAATTTGTGACAACTGTATGATGTTCACAGCTCTCGGAAAACCGTGGGATAAGGTAAACTTATGATGACAATGTCTTCATTGGTTTATGGAAGATTCCAGAATCAAGGATAACTGGTGGAGGAAGTAGGGTGAGCGGATATAGGGCTTCGCAGACCGTCGGCAACATAAAGAGTTCTACAATTCGCCCAAAGGAATCTTCGGTACATCCATCCGGTCTACAATAGCACCGGTTGAAGTGAAGACCGGCTGTTCGTTCACCCAGCCAGAGGGCAGCATAAAGGAGTAGCGTAAACACTTTGGTGCTTTAGTAAAGCATCTTGCGACCACTGATTGGGTGGTCGTGAACAGCCTATCTCAACAAGCCATCAAACCTTCATTTACTCTCGCTTCGGATTTGTTAGAGTTTCAGAGAGCGATTGGTGAACTGCGTAACGGGTAGGCTACAAGCGAAGATGAACTGCCAGGTGAAAGCCTGAAGAATGGCGGGCCGGTTATGGAACGTGCACTGCTCCAGCTGATTCACTCCATCTATCAGCACAAGGTAACGCCACAAGATTTCAAGTATCTTTGTTCAAATATAGGGGTAACGAACAATGTCCCGGCATCAGTCTGCTGAGCTGCACTGACAAGGTGCTTAACAGAATCCTTCTGAACCGGATGAATACACAAGTCTTGGAGACCAGTGTTGCTGAGGAGCAATGCGGATTCCGGGTGAGTGGGAGTACGATCGACCTGGTGTTCGCTACTCGACAGCCCCCGGACAACTGCCGAGAACGCAACCAGCCCTTGTATGCTGTCTTCGTAAAGTTCATCAAGAAGTGTGATGTCGTAGGCCATGAGGCGTTGTGGACGGTGTTTGGTAAGTTTGGATGTTCAGGCAAGATCGTCAATTTGATTAGATTGTTGCATGTTGGCACGAAGGCGAAGATGCAATCGTGTGGATCGACCTCTGACAATTTTGACATTACCACTAGCGTAAACCTGGGTTCTGTAATAGCCTCAGCCCTATTGATTTTATATATGACTGCCACGCTAACAGTCACTTTTCAGGGCTCTGGGGTGGGCGGCGTGGACGGTGAGTACCGGACGGATGGGAACCTGCTGAATATCCGACGTTTCGGCGCCCCAACCAGGTTACATATACCTCAACGATGTGCATGCTTTTGTTCGCAGATGACAGCGCGCTGTTCGTACATAGCGAGGACGAACTACAGCGACTGGTCATGGCTTTCTCGACCGCGACATCCAAGTTTGGACTGGACTTCAATACACGTAAGACATCTTTCTTTCAGCCTTCTCCGGGCAGAGGTGCTGTTTGTTCACTTTCACCTCATACCCATGTTAATGAAGAGGTTGTCGCCAGCTGCACAAATTTCTGCTACTTGGGCAGCAATCTGTCCATCGATCTGTCCGTGGGCCGCGAGTTGAGAGCTTGTGTGACAAAGGCTGGTGTTGCGTTTGGACGTCTTGAAAGGCGTGTTTGGAAGAACCACAGCCTGAAGCCGAGCACTAAGTTCTTTGTCTACCGTTCAGTGGTGCTGTCTATACTGTTGTACGGCACTGTATCATCGGAACGTGAGCTATCTGAACCGCTTCCATTTGCAATGTCTAAGACGCATCTTGGGTATTCGGTGGTTGGACATGGTTCCGAACACTGAGGTACTGCGGCAAGCGGACATGAACAGGATAGAAGCCCTGTTGATGCTGAATCAGCTTCGTTGGCTGGGTCACGTCAGTCGAATGGGAGATGACCGTATTCCAGAACAGCTACTGTACAGACAACTGAACTCAGGTGAGTGAAATCCTGATGGTCAAAAGCTGAGATACCAGGATGGTGTGCAGGTAATTTTATCAAGTTGTGAAATTGGTCGTAGATGTTGGGGAGACTTGTCGTTGAGCTGGACGGTCTGGAGGAATACGATCTGGACGGACGTCCGCCAGTTCAATGAGTAGTGATTACGCGGCCGGGAACGCAAGCGCGGTACACAATGTAACCATCGGTGGCATAGATCTTGAAGGCGTGACTATATGGCGTTGTGATGTGTGTGGCAACGAGTGCACTAGCCTTTTTGGATTAGTAGGTCATCAGCGTACTCATAGTACACCGTCGGACAAGAGACAACGAATGCTTTAGAGTCACATAAGTTATATCAGTTATATCCGTTTTTCCTTGTTCACGTCAACCAACAACTGTCATCGTTTGGAACTCATCCGCTCCCAATTTCAGAAACGGGGGTGTTAGTGGCCTTCTACCTTTCCATTTCTTTAGCTTTGTTGGTGTACGGCATGGTAAACGTTTCGTCTGTTTTCTCCCAGTCCAACCTTGAACTTTGCTTTTTCTCCTACCCTCTCCAGAGTGTAGTAGCAGGTGCTCGTATAGTGAACCGCTTCTCGCATTAAGTTTCGAGTATTCCTTCCCCAACCTATATCTTATCATTGGAGTCTCTACGTATTTATCGAAAGATAAGGGTTTCAGTTTCGTTCTAGCCAATCAATTGGTCAACAAACATTGACCACCTGAACACGAAGGACTTGCTGACAAACCTGCAGGTCTTATTTACTTAAATTTACACCGGTTACGGAGTGTGTGAGTGGAACCACAAGTGCTACAACCCAAGCCATATGTGGTGATGGTTAGTCGCTGGCGTCCCTTGGCTTCTGTCACTGTGACGGGCTAACCCGAACAGAATACCGCCAACCGTGCATGTGATGTTCAACTTGTGTTCCAGTTGTTGTAAAATGGAGCATCGTGCCAAGAGATGCCGCGTGTTGTCACAATCACTGTCGATTGCTCCAGTGATGTTCTGGTTGGCCAATATTAACGATCGGTTGAAACATGCTCACCCACTGTCGCCCACAAACGCGCAACTTTTTGTTCGTCGTAATGAATTCTAGTCCAAAACACCAACTGCAGCTGACCCTGTCCACATGTATTTTCACTGTTGCTACGATCTCAACCAAGTGTACACAGAAGGCCGCATACTTGGCATCCGAAGCACATAAAGACCATCAACGAATTGGCTTGACGTGTTATAACTCACCCACTGTTGACCCCAAACGACAGGGAGATGAAATCGGCTAGTCGACCCGTACCTGACTTGGGATAGTCACGGCTAACAACCTGTTGTAAACCCTCGAAAAAATAAGCCGGTTCGTCCATGATATAGTAATGTGCTTGGAAGAAATCGGATTCTACTCCACGTAGTAAATAACAAGGAAATTCATGGTCCCGAGAATAATACGACTGTTCTCGTTAACTGCTTCCAAGACAAACCGAAAAACGGATGTAAAAAACATCTTTATTCCACTCCAAAAACGTGTGTGACAAGGAGAAAATTACAGGGTACTTATATAATGCATAGCGACCTACAAATATTCTCGAATCGGAAAATCGAAGGACAGATATGGTTAATACCACTAATCCGTCAATCAACATGGCGGAATAAAGGTCGGATGGGTAAAAAAAATAGTCAAGGTTATCCTTCTGTTGTTCTGAACAGTTCCGCTAATTCCGATTAGATAAAATCGTTTTCTCGAGGAAGGAGGCGGGTTTTGGACGGAAAAAGTGGACTCCCTCAAACAACCGCAATTCGATGTATCCCTGTACGTAATTTCGTGTGCTAAGAGTGAACAATACTTACACTATATTGATGGTTACATCATAACATCAGTCGGTTATGTGAGCTTTGCTGCGAGCCGACCTACCATACGGTTACCAATTTCACCCGATCCAACGCAACTCCATAGGGCTGGGAGTGCCGACCGAATGATAACGGACACCGCCGTTTTTTCGGTAGTAGAAAGCGGATAAATCTACAGGTTCAGTAATGAAATTTTTGGATATAACTAGTGCACAAAGACGGTTGGAGCGATGTATAACTATGCAGATTGACAGCAACTAGCTGAAAGTGACCAACCGTTTAAGACCTTACAAGTGTGATGGGGAAGGGCTATCACCCCATACCACTCACACCACCACAATTCAGTAGTGGGGCGATAGCATGGATTTTGTCGTCAAAGTAGCCGCAGAAAAATCACGGGAAAAACCATCACACCAACATGATAGTGCAGTATGTCATGCAATAGTTCTGGCTACGCAAATGAGCTGAGCATTAGCATCCGTGGCAGCCGGGACCTTCTGAGAGGATTGCCATACGCAGATGAGTGTTTTTGTTTCTTGTCCTGTTTGAACACCTGTGTTGGTTTCCTATGTTAGTTTCCTGAACAAACAACCTTTGCGCCATCCGTGTTCCTGGTTTACAACACTAGGTGATCACGGAGAGGAAGCAGTGTACCCGTGGTGAAACTGTCTGGCTTCAACATTAGTGCCCCAAAGTGAATATGAAATTATTGCATCCACGTGACCGTTGAAGTGAATATTGGACGAGTAAGTTATTATCTCCAGGCGAGCAGTTAATTTCATGGATGAAGGCACAACATAAACAGGCAGGTTTAAACCGAGTAAGTGGAACACTTAAGTTGTTCATACTTGATTACGCTATCTTTTTTAAAACTGCAACAACGTGTCACATAGACAGTGGCGCTTGTTATTTTCTGATTAGGCTGATCGTACATTTTAAGGTATTACTCAGATCGCCAACACATCTATGTTTTACCATTAGACTCGTCGCAGTCTATGTAATCTGACCCCATTGGCTGATACTATAAACAATGGGAGCAGCATTAATTCACGAAGCATTCTGCGTTTAGTAATCAAATGGGAGAAACGGAAGGACAGATAATAAACTGCCTTTTTCAAATTTTCTACTGATTAGCACACGGATTGAATACATTCGATCAACGCCATCCTGAAGAAAGAGTGACTATGTCAAAGGTTGAAATATCTACCAGTTTACCAGGAGACAGTGGATATCAGACTTACTGACTCGAGCTGTCGCCGCACTGTGACAATCATTCCACCTCTTCACGTCACAAGTTCCGGTAATTTTAGTGATGTAAACGATGGGATTTTCAATCCGAACTGGTTTCGCAGCTTCTTTGAGGCCAGACGGTAGTTTTGGTACTTTACTCTGTTTGTCAGTGTAGTCTCGTGAGATTTCCGTGGGGGGTGGGGGGTGAGCACCATAGTGAACAAAAAAGAAGGCAAACATGGTATTTCACTTTGAACTGTCCGATTATACTCTTGTGATTAAATGGTAAATCTCATGGTTCGTCTCAGGGATTCAAGTCAACAGATACTGTTCCAGGACAAGTCAGTGTATCTGTCCGATGACACTCATGTTCACCACACTCGCTCCACTTCTTCCACTTGTTCATATCACTCTTCTTTGCCTTGAACGACAGAATGTGTGAACCGTACTCTGAAGCCTTTGTAGCGGCACGCTGCTGTGTGATCAATGTCATATGCTTGGACCGACTTACTGTGGCATTTGACCTGAATGTTATGCCCACACATCCACCGCTGAGCGACCCTTTCGCGTATGAACCGCAAAGATTGCGATCGACTCATAGTTTGTCAACACCACTGTAGTCAATGTCACACGCACACGCGCACACACAAGCAGCACACACAACAAACCTCATCTCGGACACTAGCCTATGACACGTGATTCAACCCCGTGTCCTCACCGGAGCTGACAGGACAACAAGACCCTACACACATGTGAACACAACTTGTCTGGGTCTCTCGCGTGCCGGTGAACAAACCCCAGCTACAGTGCTCCGTGGACTACATGGTGTTTCCATCCTGTAGATCCTTAAGTTGACATCTATAGGATTCCACCCAACACTCCATTAACACACCGACGGATTGTATCTCTGTATTTTGTCCGAATCCTTGCTGTAAGTGCACCTGTTATATTTGTCTGTTATTCCCAATACACTTCGGTTACATATTCTTCTGATACTATTTAGATGTTTGGTTTTACCCATACTATTTACAACGTATTGTAATTAGCTAGCCAGCATCTAAACCCTAATCATGATATCACACAGTGAACGGATTTATACATCCTATTATCTTCTCAGAACAAATTCAGCTGGTTTTCGCCTGACTGTCGATTTTCAAAACGCTGACGCAAACAGTTCAGTTGTTTGCCAATGTTACTCAACCTCAGCTTTGTTAGCCAGTATACATTGTAATCATCTCTTGATAGTAGCTGGAGTCGACCTTGTCTTTAGCACTCGAATACCGTCGTGTGAGCGATGTTCACCGACGTTACCAGGACAGTCGACTGCGAGCTAGTCCTACAGAAAGCATATCCCCCCTTAGAATTTCACGTTTTTGATCATACGTCACCATATTGCTTACTGGGTTTTTGTTCTTTGCATGTCATATTATTTACATAAACGAGCGGTTCTGTCACACTGCCTGAAATACCTTTTATGTTCCGATCAGTCATCGTCAGGGCTTTTAAAATCATGAAAACCACAAAGTATCGAACAAGACTTGTTTTCTGTGTTCGATCATCAGGCTAATTACAGTACAATAAATATGAAAAACAGCAACTAGGGTGAGTCAGAAAAACGGTCAATAGAGGATATGGACAACGTTTTTGTTATCAGTTACACAATCACTGTTCCAAATTGTGGGCCTGATTGACTATGGGCCAAGGGGAGATTAAGTGTCCGCATGAACCTCTTCTGAGTGCAAATGTCAAGGTTGCGCAATCGGATACTGATGGGCTCGACAACGGTCAACACTCGGAATCTGTTCATTTCTGATCGATTCCTTGGCACTCGATAGACAATCTGAAAAGAATCTTTCTTACTGACAAAATGATTAGAGTCGGTCAAATGAGCAACAATCACGCTTGGAACCGTTTTAATCACACCACTGTTCAACCATGCAGGATGATGTTCACGCAATCTGTCAGACAATCGCCGTGTAATACGACCAATGTATGGTGCTCGACACGAACAAGCAAATGAGTACACACAACAGCTGGCTGTAAACCAGGGAAGTATGTCTCTGAGTTATGACGTGACAGCGGGTGTTGAACGGAAACTTGCGCACAACTCAGCGACAGGATAGATTGTTTTGATTGACCTTTGAAACCAGTCTATCTGATGAGCTCAAATTAGCACACAGGCCTGCTCGAAACACGTTTCACTCGAACAGAACTCAGGACGTCGGAACAACAGACGTATCAAAGCGCCAAACGCAAGCCAACATCTTATCGGTAAGCCAGTTGTACACCATCAGGGACTGTACTGAGTGAAATTGCAGCCACCGAAGCCTTTGGATCATCAGTAAAACGTTAACTGTGGTAGATTCCACCATGTGTATTACGAGTACTTTGTCAGTGAAGAACGATCTACCCAGTCACGTGACTGTGCACATCATTTCACGTCACCTGAAGACAAACTAAACGCAGTTGCCAACAGCGCAAATGTTGTCCAATAACAAGGTAAACGAAGACCTTAAAAACTGGACAATTCAAAATGTCTAGTCAGTACCAGCTGTGTGATGGACGAGAAGGCCTCGTTTAAGGTCAACTAACGTGAGACATGGAATAGGTCAGTCTCATGACGATTCCTGATGGTCGCCAAGGTGACTGGAATACGTCAGTTTTGACCATTATCATGCAAGCTGAAGAAAAATTGTTGCAAACACTCCACATAGTTTGAAACGCTGAGTTCCCTTTAACCACTTCATCAGCGCAGAAAGAAGACATGTTGCGACATCTTAACGTTACATTTACTCGCATCTGTCGCAAACGTAAAACATGCCGGTTATGTACGTCATACAAATTAGGACAGACAGGGATTAGACAAGCCTACAAGCATACCGATTATTACGTAATCACGACCATGGCAACCCGATAGGTTGTCTCAAACACTTTTGTGCACACAACGTCTGCTGATGAGACTAAATGAAATGTTAACATATCGCAACATATGTCTTATTTCTGATCTGATGAATTCCACATAGTGCGAACTGCACTTATCAGTGTCAACTCAACAATCACAGTGACCGACGTTACCGTTTCCTGGATCACTGTTCCCAAATTATTTAGTATTTAATTAGCTACCCAAACCCCCCGAAAATTTCGCCTGGACACCCAATGTACTTGTGTATCAGTTATGAAAAAAGGAAAGAGTGGTCAATATAATTTGTCAGTATATCGACCCACATAAATTGAACATAGGATTGCCTACGTCTGTGCCAGAACGCCTTCGCCTACTATGCACAGGGAACGTAAAATTCTACTTATATGGCACTGGCTATATACAAATCGATGGTGTTGCTATGGCCAGTTCACTCGGTCCGCTACTAGTGTAATATGCGACCGAAACCAGCAGGAGTGCACGAGTTGAATTTGAATTGGTGACGGAGCGTGCTGCTGTGTTGTCGGCGCCGTCACACTGGGCCTTTGGCTCATGCTTGTTTTCTCGTTTTTTCCTTTTACAGAACCCGTTAGAACCCCTTCTTCGGAAGAACGCTGTCTCCCAGTGTCTCCACATTTCCTCAGAGTTAGTCCGTAGTTGAAACGGACAATCAGCGGGTAAACAGCCGGCTTGCATGTTACACTAGCCGATATTTTCGTTGCCCACCTGGAGCAGAACGCAGACGCTGTTATCAGTCAGGCTCATTTCTATCGGCGTTATGTTGATGATGTGTTGGTAATTACCGATACCAAAGAGATGGCAACGAGTATGCTCGATTCACTGAATAAGCTGAATCCTAAAATGAGGTACACTATTGAGCACGAACAGCATGAAACCTTGGTGTTTTTGGATATTCTCATGAAGCGCCAGAAGGACGGTTGCTTACTGCGGTCTGTTTA
>LUCH01006142.1:19635-36833 GCA_013368495.1 Paragonimus heterotremus | reverse complement strand
GCAGTGGAAGCCTAAACAAACCACTTTTACGAACTATCGTGAGTCAGTTGCTTCTGTTTTCTTTACAGTTAACCTCGTGTTCACACCTAAGTTTTATATAATGTTTACGTCTACTACAGTCTTGTATATGCCATTTAGTAAATCGTTTCGATTTCCCGATACTTACCTCAATTTAAGTGATCTGCCTGTCCATCTAGTTACTGCAGCTTCTTACATCACCTGTATGAAGTGGATTCATGTCATTGGTTAGTGTCTCTGCATTTTTCACGCAATAGATAATGTTTTTGTACCTATTTTGCATAATTTTAATAAATACTAGAAGACCATGTCATTCGTTGCTGGTGTCTTCGCGCGAACATATGCACATATTTAAATATCTGCTCTCAGATTTGTATGATGCATACCCACTTCCACTACAGAACTGGGATCCTAACCATATGCGACAGAAATTACGAGCTTGTATCACATGTAGTGCATAATACTGGGCAGCATTATATTAACTGCCATCACATTTCTTTCCGTCTCACACTTCAGATTACTGAAATACACTTACCTAAATTACAAGTCCGCAAATAAAGTAGGACGGATTATCATCTATAATTATATACTTCCGTTTGCAACCTGCAGCAACATGTTAATTGTGTTATACCTACCGTGGCATATCAACCATAAGCTGTCCCCCGAACATTAGCTATCGCTTGCTGCACAGTCACTATAACTGTTTGTCTATGCACTTTTATCCACATAACCGGCAACACCATGTTAATCTGCTTCACTGGCGTCCGCGTTTACAATATCTCATCCGTTACCTTGCAGACGCTCTTCGAAGACAAATCGTTCATATGGACAATGAAGATCAATGAACGAAGGTCTGATTTGCACTGTCAACCATTTGTGTGGGAAGAAACCAGTATACTGGTCCGAACACTGGTGTTGCACATTCACGATTGTGGGCAATAAACATGCACGCATTTATAAAGTTTCACTGTTGCGTGTATCCAAGCATTGGCGAGTCGTCTGGTGGTGTAGAGACAAATGCGGATGCGGTGGAGCAATTATTTGTGAACTTAAAGAATAATGCGTGGCAACCGGGAGAAATGGGATGCGTCGGTAAGTTTTTCACGCAGCAAAACGGTTCTGGGACCATCCCCACTTTGCCCCACATGGGATCCCTCGGAGGCTTATCAGTCAAGTCCAATTTTTACCCACCGCCAGCCCCCAGGGGTCCCATAAGAGACCATGTGGGGCGTGCTATTTGGGGTAGTTCTAGACGTCTGTGTCACTTAACAACAAATTCTGATTCGAATGTTCAACCATTAATCGATGACATTTCTACTCTTTCTTTTTCTATTTTTCCCCAGAACAATGCTCATGTTTTTAGACGTTAGTGTCTACTTCTGGCAAAAGTCACAGTTATTGTGTTGACAGCGGTAGCGTCGAATCAATGATTTTACAGCCAGACCTAATTGTATTTTATCCTCATGCGGTTCTGAAACCCACACACATAACCATTCGTGGTATCACTGGTCATTCACTGTCCCCTGTAGAATGTTGCACCGTATCGGTGAATTTGCCCGATGCTAGCCCTATTGACTGTCAATGCTTAGTTTCAAGTTAAGGTCCTTCTGTTCTTGAACCTAAAGTTTTGCGGCTGTTACATTCTGACATTTGGCTTCTGACGTCAGTGAACGACGTTGACATTAGACAACTTATATTGGACCGTTCTATGGCCACAGGGAGAATGCGAATACAGAAGGTGAAGCTTGAAGCTTCGAAAGACCCAGTCTTTCTTAATAGACGAATCATCTCATTTGGTTTGCGAGAACCCGTGTGCAAAGAATCGCAACCCACTTGTGATAAAAGAGTAATAACGCCTGTTGACTCGTCAAACCGGGCGACTCCAATAGTAACGTCATTAAAAGTTGATGGAATTACACCGAGAATTTGTGTTGACTACATGTTAACGTTGAATACACGTCTACTACAACGTACTTGCACAACAGAAGAACCCAAGGATATACTGTATCGTCTGTCAGGTTCCAACATTTCTTCAAAAATTGATTTAAAGGATGCTTACCTACAAATACCACTTGATGAGGTATCAAGTAATTTGACTGTGATCACTGCACTATTCTGAATCTATTGATAAAACTTTCTACCTTTTGACTTGAACCCTTCGTCAACTTCATTACAGGATTTCGCGAACACAATTGCTGAAACCCTAGATTGTATCGAAACTTATCAAGACGACGAAATTGTTCATGCTCGCGATAAACTCACCCATGATTATCGCCTTCTTTCTCTGTTGAAACAATTTTTTGGCTTCAATATAGCCATCAACCCAAAGATGTGTAAGTTTGCATTTTTGTCATTCTCACGCCTTGGTTACAATGTTGATTGCAGTGGTTTCAAACCAGATTTTCAACGTTTAGTCTCATTGGTAAATGCACAGTCACCCACTAACCTTCATGGACTCCGTTCTGTTCTGAGTGCACTCTTGTATTACTACCGTTTCATTCCGAATTTTGCTCCATGTACCACTTCCTTGTTCGACATATTTATTAACAATTGTTCTTAGTCTACAAATCACGAAGAAACGCTCCGTAGTTGACTTTATCATCTTCAAACAGCTGCGGATTTAAAACCGTTTTCTGCCAAAGATCATTCAACTGCAGTTACAGATGTTTCTCCTACTGGAAAAGGTGCGATTCTTGGAAAGTGTGGTAGACCTGTTATATACATTTCACGTCGCCTGTCTAAAGCTAAACGTGGGTATTCTCAGACCCAACGTAAAGCCTCTAGAGTATATTGGGCCGTTGAGAAACCTCATAAATACCTTTTTGGACTCTCATTCACTATTGCAACAGGCCATGAAGCCTTACAATATCTGTACCATCTCAACAAACTGCTGGCAAGGTCATCTGCTGTCACGATGCAGCGCTGGAGCACTACCGTCGGTTCCTACAACTACACAATCATTCAGCGTAGTGCAAAAGCTATTCCTTACGTTGATCACCCATCCAGATTTCCGTCACTCGACCCAAACTCCCACAACGCCGACTGTTTACTAGTTAAACCACTGCCAGTAAAAAGAGATGCACTTGTGTGTGACACTCGTAACTTCTTTAGTCCAGTTATCTCTGCCTTAAGACGTGGCTAGACACCACAGGAGCGGCGTAGTCCTCCCGCATTTTTTGTCGCCGTGAAAATTTGTCCATTACTTCAGATGAACTGTTGTGTTTTGATGATCATGTTGTAATTCCACCGACTCTGAGATCCAATATCCTTGCAGACTTACATTCCGGACATTCGAAAGCTGACAACATAAAGTCGCTTGCACGCTTATTTTGCTGGTGCCCGGAGCTAGAATAAGATATTGAACACACTGCCAAGAATTGTACCAAATGTATACACGAAATTCATGGGGAACAATCATTGTGACCCCCGTAGCCGTTTACGTTTGAAACAATTCGGAGAGTCCATGCTGACTACTGTGGCCCGTTTCTGGAAGAACTACTATGTCTTAATGATTATTGATGCTTACTCTAGAGGGCCTAAAGTATTTTTCACTCCATCACCGAGTGTAGACTTTACACAACATGCTTTGAGAAAACTATTCTGTTGCGGGGGTGTGTCTGCTGCTTTGATCATTGACGATGGCACTCACTTCACTGCCAAGTCCTTAGAGAAATGGATTAAAGGACTTGGATGTCGGCATTTGTTTACTGCTCCTCGACATCGACAGTTCAATGAACTTCCGGAATATTTCGTACGCACACTGAAGCCTGCCATTGCTTCTCTAACGCCAAACTCATTCGTTGAACTTGATCGAGGAATCGATAATTTTTTCATGCAGTAAGTGGAAAGAGTCCCGCGATCCTCTTTAAATCTCGTTCTCTGCGTACAATTCTTGACTGCGTAGAAACGGCTGATGTTACACTTTTCAAAGGCACTGACTTACGTCCCGCTAATCGAATAGTTCCTTCCTCTCACGGAAATCGCTTGGTTGATATTCCTGACTGGGAAGACCTTTCCTGCCATTGAAGACATGTTGATCAGATGGAGTTCAATTCTAGAGGTCAGTCTGTTAACAGAAGTCCTGTTGTTCCCAATTCTGACGAGTCCTTTCTAGATAATCCCGTTGCATTGAGAGTGAACGGCATTACTGAGGTACATGCTATTTTTGAGGTAGACGAAACATTTGAAGAACCGATAGTCAGAAGATCTGAACGTTTGGAATCAGGACCACAACGGAATCACAAATATCCGCACGCTCATTCAAGGTGTGGCGGATGTAATGAACATGACTTACATGCTTTGTCTCCTTCTGTTATGTAACCGTTTTACAATACCAATATCCTGTAAACATTAGTTGATAAGCACGATTCAATAATAATCATTCTGCACTGTTGTGCCTAATCGTGGTTTGCGACTGTTATACGTCCGATCGTTATTCTGTATAGTTCAATTCCAATTACAACAGTTGTTTACGGTGGCAAACATTTACGTAGACAGGTGAAGTTCATGGCGATTGAATGTGGACGCGTGAAGACGTTGCTAAGGTTAACTGTACCTTACTTATTCAGTTTATAGGAAAGTTGTAGCAAAGATTTCGGTGGAGATGTTCGTTCACGTGGGAACATTGCTTTCTGCATACATACTGGATTAAATGACAAGTTCTATCACTTCACCTTATGTCGTTAGAAGTATAACGGAGAAATGGATCGTTCCATATTATACTTCTAGTGACTCGTGTATAAACGTGTACATACGGAGTAGCGTGAGCTAGGTGGAGTAATTATCAAATATTCTAAGACATATCGAATTTTACCTACTGGATGTGATGGATCAGTATATCCAGTCTGCCCAGAAATCTGAACATTGTATACAAAATGCTGCATGTAAAGGTGATGATCCAGATATGATGATGGTGTCTTGGGTATACGATTGAAATGTAGGTTCACAGTTTTAAAAGGCTGGGACGTTTCTATCTAGAACCGTGCCTATTATCCACAATGATTAGACCAGAAAACCGAATAATGGACAACGAAGTGGATTCCAAGTGGACCGAGAAACCAAGCTGTATTCAAAGCACGATCAACCAGTAGCAAACGGTCGGGAATTGTTGTTATTGATGTGACCTTGGGCGGTTGAACGAACGAGAAAATGCAGACATGCAGTCAAGCGATGTCAATAGCGTCGGCAGCCAAAATAGATGGCAAGGCAGTTGGAATATGTGGCAAACCAAGAGTGCTTCTGCAGAGGTCCCCTTTAGAAGGCTTGAAGCGTGAATGCCTTCGACAAAAACCAAAATAAAATAGAGCTAGAAACGCTGAAGTCACTGTGGGGTGAGCGGGGGCAGGATTATACAATAACAGCTATGTACGTCACGTTGAAGAAGACTCGTAACTGTGAAAAAGATTCAGTCTGCTTGCAATATCCGAAATTGTCTACAGGCCCCTAGGGTGGTGCTGTCAAAACGGGCCACCCAAGCCACCAAAACTCAAGGAGAAAAAATGGGAGATGGGCTTTTCCCCACTACTGCAACGACAAACTTGAGGGTGCCCTACCCCACCGTGACCTGCGCGCGACCCGTAACTTAGGAAGAAAAGAAGTACCTGGCGAGCGAACATTTTATATAGGCTCACCATTTAACATTCTATTGTTGTTAAACTGCGAGTATTGCTGTACAAACTGTTCATTTTTGTCGTTTTCTGTGTCTCGTGTTATTTTGTTGGTTTCGAAAATGAGAGGGTCCCTGGGGAAAACCATTACGTGTAGCAAACAACATTTATGAGGCGTGGTGGAAGATGAACGCGACTTCCTAATCGCGTATTTCGCGGGACAAGTGGTGCATGGGTGACTAGCGGAGGGGATGGTGCAGGAACGGCAGCGTCCATAGACGGTTGTAGGGAAGCTCGGGCAACGACGCCGACTACATAGACGACTTTCAGACGATCGACAGAAACGGTGTCATGACGAACATGACGGTCGATCGTGAAGCGCTTTGGCGTTCGTCGAATCGTTCAGAAGAGGCTCGAGTAAGGTGGCTGAAGCGACTTACGTACATCGTCGCAACAAACGAGTACATAGGAACCGGTGGCCGAATCTGTGTTTATTTGAACTGGCCTATTTTATTTACGTGGAGGCGTGGGCTGGATTCGCCGCATATATCGGGGCAGTTTGGAAGCGAAGGTAGGAGGAAGAGAATACGTTCATGGAGGGGACGAAAAAAATTCACCAGGCAGACGATATGTGCAGCCGTAAACAGATTATCCTGGAGTTCATTGGAGATCAGCCTTTAACGTACATTGGATCTCTACGACTACAAAGGGAAGGACCTCACTTCAAGCCTGATTAGTGATGGCACAAAGCGAAGCTGTAATTTACCTATGATAGCTTTCACACTAAATCACTCGGGGACGGATGGTATGCCGTGGTACGACTGCGCCGGCATCCAAGAAAGTTCGTCATAGCTTCGAATGTCAATCATTCGAAATATGGACCACGGTTCGTCGTAATGGTTGTGGAGCATCCGTAGTTGGCCACCCAACGTTCTAAGAAGGCGTTCACGACAACCCCAGAGGAGCAGTTCCTCAGTGGGACGACATACGGCCATCTTGAAAATCGGTCAACACAGGTTAAGATGTAAGCGTAATCACGTGAATGCCGCCAGCGTGAAAACAAATCTAGATGGACGTATGAACGTCTGGCATCTGGAAGACCGAATGACGAGATTGGACTTCGTATGTGCTTATGCACCTTGGAACGCTGGCGTTATGGGAAAGCGCGTGCTCAACTACGAATGTCTGAGTTAACCCTAGACTGAACAAATCCATCCGTTAATGACTTAACGGTGGCGCGAACACCAGAGTGCAAGACGTTGTAAAGTTGACCAAAGATAAAACGTCGGTACGCTAGTGGCACTGAATATATCTGAATGCCCGTAGTCTTATCGCGATGGGTGGTTCCCTCTGCATTAGGCAGCGGAATGGCGCGCAGCTTCAAGGAGTAGCGTTGTAAGGAAGTTTGGAAATCAGGCTCTCGCGCCTGGACCGCAGTTAAATCAATGGGGTCGGCGGATGTAGGGGTGACTAGGGTGGCGTGGTCATGTGAAACAGCGTCAGCGACAGGGTTGAAGGCATTCGAAATATCCCGTATGTCGCAGGTAAACCGCGAAACATAGTCCAGGTGTCTGATCTCACTGGGGGGTTACCTGTCTGATGAGGAACCAAGTGCGTACACCAAAGGCTTGTGGTCTGCAAGCACGATGAAAGGGTGAATTTCCAGTGCATGGTCGAAGTAGCGGATACCTAGGCAAATAGGAAGTAATTCTCTTCCAAAACGTGCTATGCCGGTATTTGACAAGTAAAAAGCGTTTGGGGAAGAAACCTAGGGGTTGCCACTGGTCGTTGACGAACTGTTGTAATACGGCACCGACAGCTATATCTGAGGCATCAGTGGGGGGAAAGTGTGGGGCTTGGGGGTCTGCGTGGGCCAAAAGAGCAACACTGAATATGGCCTTTTTAGGCTCAACGAAAGCGGTACGCGCTGCGTCCGCACAACTGAATTTATTTGTGCCGCCTTGGAGTAAGTTCGTGAGGGGTTGCAGAAGTTGTGTACAGTGGAGGATGGGCCGGCAATAATATTCCACAAGGCCGGCAAAGCGTCGCAGTTAGCTGATAGGAAATGGCTCAGGAATACCATTGACAGCATTTACTTCCGCTGACCAAACTAGGATGCCAGTAGCGGAAATAACGTGGCCTAAACTTTTCATGCTAGCCTTATCAATTTCGCACTTATCGGGATTGACGGTTAACTTACGTTGGGCTAACCTGGCAAACAAGGAGAGTAGAGGTTGAAAAATGTTCTTCTTCAGGAAAACCGACCATTAATATGACATCTAAGTAGGGGTGGACGAAATCCATGTTTCCACCTACCTTATAGGTGAAGCGCTGGAAGGTTTGTTCAACGTTACTAAGGCCGAATGACATTCGAAGAAACTCGAATGAGCCAAAGAGCGTGATAACGGCCGTTTTTTTGGAAATCCGCCCTTTCTACTGGGATGCGGTGATAGGCGCGAACCAGATCGATCTTACTGAATATCGTTTTGCCAAAGAGGCGAGCTGGCAGGCCCTTGAAGTGAGAGACTGGACACCTGTCGGAGATTGTGACTCTGTTTAGGCCACTATAATCGATACAAGGGCGTCAGTCACCTGATTTTTTCGGGGCCATATGGAGTCGGGATGTCCATGGGCTTTTACAATGGCGGTTTATTTCTAGTTTGCGCATGCATTGAAACTCCCCCCTAGCTACTTCAAGTTTGCCGGGGGCTAAACATCTGAGTCTACACGACAGCGGTGGATCTTTGGTTCTAATATAGTGTGTGCAGGTGGAATTGGGTGGGAGTGGCTCGTTTGTGGACCGAACGGGCTGTGGGAGCTACAAAACTGAATATGCGTAAGGTTGATGAGTTTCAGGCCGAAGGATAGAAGGACTGATGGCCTCTGCGTATGCTTGGATGTCGTTGACATCAAGATTCGTATTGAAATCTATCAGCTGTCGTCTTCAGGTATCCACTATGAGGTCAAAATACTGGGGAAAATCGATCCCTAAAATAGCAAACGGTACGGCTGCAGTTGAGAAAAACCAGCGGAATGTTAGCTGGAAACCTAGGTCAAGCGTGGGTGGGTCTTGACCGTAGGTAGGAATGAGCGTGTCGATGGCCGAACGGAGCATGGGTAAGGAAGTTGGGGTCGCTCCGTCGGCTCGTGGGGGAACCACGCTGCCTTCCGCCCCAGTATCACCCAGGAACGCGGTCCTAGAACTTAAGCCCGTAATGTGGAAGACGCGACTGCTAGGGAGAGTGCCGCCAAAGTTTATCACCACTACGGGCCAGCCTGAACGCTTCCATGGTTGATGTATTTACAGGGGGCGACGCAACGCTTCGTTCGGTTGCCGAACTTGTTGTGACACCGACGCGAATCACCACACGCCTGCGAGAGTTTAAGTGCAGATTTACTCCAACGTCGACGGAAGGGTGGACGTGCACTGGGACAAGGCAAGTCCCGTCGGAGGGCTGCAATATCCGCCCAAATAGTGCGTCAGTTACTTGGTGCTAGCGGACAGGATAATTCCTGTGATGCTGAAGGATCCGAACCCTTGGGAGCCTCTGTTGTGCTGCTTGTTACCGTTGTGAGTGAGGCAGAAGAACCAATACAAAAACGGTCCTGTATCTTGTCTGCAAGTTGCGCTACCTCCAACAACGACAGCGACCTAGCAGCTACGAGGATAGCTTGTGTGTTCACTAGGAGACGCTGCATTCATAACTTCTCACGCAATACCTCACCCGTAGGTGATAGATCTAAGAACTGTTGCACTTGCACCAACAAATCTGACGGTCGCTTATCTCCCAAATTCATACCTCTGAAGAGTTGTTGTGGTCGTGACCCATCAGATTGTATGATCCGTTTGATAACAGCTTTCTTAAGGGCTCCTAACTAGGTTAAGTGGTTAATCTCAGGAGGAGGTAACACACTTGTATTCTGACCTTCTTAGGAAGCCAAGCCAGATGGTGACTAAATTTTGCTTGATCTGCAGTGGTGCGTTGGTTGCTGAACTCCGCCTCCAAGGCAAGTTACACGACTAAGAACTGAGGAATAGCAATGGGAAGTGCTCCAGTTGTCGGCTTCTGTTTTGTGTCCATTGCAAAATGATATATATATATATGAACAAATAATAAAGTAAATGTCAAGTACGTTCCCAGGAATAAAAACAAGTTTATCGGGTTTAATAAACTTCCAGTTCATTAATTTGCTGCGATAAACTAAAAATGCTGCCGAAAGGGAACTTATTATTAGTCGGCCTCACAGAATTGTAGTGGGCCAAAACAGATGATGGAAGAAAATGGATTATTAGTCCTTTTGGAAAGTTTATTGCCTACAACCGTGCCTATTATCCACAATGATTAGACCAGAAAACCGAATAATGGACAACGAAGTGGATTCCAAGTGGACCGAGAAACCAAGCTGTAATCAAAGCACGATCAACCAGTAGCAAACGGTCGGGAATTGTTGTTATTGATGTGACCTTGGGCGGTTGAACGAACGAGAAAATGCAGACATGCAGTCAAGCGATCTCAATAGCGTCGGCAGCCAAAATAGATGGCAAGGCAGTTGGAATATGTGGCAAACCGAGAGTATCCATAAAGGGTGAAGACGTGACCGAAACAAAACAGAGTAAATCTTTCGCGGTCTTCCTTTTGGGAAGCCAACTTGTAATGTGCTAGGATGTATGTTGCTTGAATATACTTGTTTTCGGTGTTCAATGTTCGCCATTTGTCTGAAGTGTGTTACTAAACAGGGTGGTGGTTAGCAAAGAGGCTCAATGTACTGCTCTATTGCCAGTTATTACCAGTCGTCTACGATGTCTTCATGCAACTGAGATACCCCATAACAGAGCGGTACAACGTAACAACAGAGTTCGGCCTAACATTCTGAATCTACTGTCCGTGTACGTGAAGAAATGACATATATATACGTATATATGTGTATATCAGCAAAATGATGAACGTAAATGCGTTGCATTTGTATTTCATGTGAAGTTTTTTTTAGCTTGTGGACAAAACTGCATTTACAGCAGAGTGCAAGTGATGAAAACTAGTGAACTATGCAGAATAACACTGCTAGACTATACACTAGCGTCTGTGGTTGACAGAATACTTCAAGACAAGTTATAGGTAGATAGATAGGTGATCAAACTACATCATTTGGGAAACCAAGATATATCACACAAGGTATATTACGCAGTGAGTTGTACGTATACTCGCGTTTAGGAAGCTTGCTATAAAAAAGCCGTCATCAGAATGTTTTTTGGTGGAAACGGATTTACGTGTTTTTTAGCCGAATACTAAATATAGTCCCAACATAAAACGTCCACACAGTATATACGGAGTATGAATATACGTATTACGTTCGACACGGTGGTTTAACTACGTGAGTCCTTTCTAAAAAGCTGGATACTGTTACTGGTTCTAATTTCTTCGGGAAACTCGCTTCAAATACGTGACAATTTCACCACGGAGAAGCTCAGCGAATATCATTTTCTCACCTGTTTCGGTCGCCAAACTAGAAGCTCTATTCTGAAGTTCGTACGAGAATCTGTGTTACAAGCACACTGCAAACGTTGTAGCGGAGTCAATCAAACCTATCAATTTATAGTGGAATATGATGGTCATCCTTGGTCTTCGTGACCAAGGTGGCTCAATGCCTGGCATTTGACAGCGGCCTCTGCAGCTTGGAAAGGACGATTACCTTAGTGAACTTTTAGTGAACGGCCGTCTGAGACTCTCCAGCACAGACCTACCTAACTTGCTCAAACGGCTGTAGATGACACTCTTCAGCCTGTTTTGTAAACAGTCGGTAGCGCAGCCGGTAGTTCGAGTGACTTTTTATCACAACCCACTGTTATTTCAGTTATGGTTCCTCGAAAAAACACTTGTTCAAAGAAGGTGACGAATTTCGGGTGCGGGATTTGTAAATATAGGGCAGAGTTGACGGCTCTTGTTGGCCATGTAGTGAGACAGTATCGTTTGGTGTTTGCCAAACATGGGCGTTGATGTTCAACTTTTCGTTGAGAATTTCAACAGTTATGTCTCTTCACCACGAATCCAATGACAACAGGTCCTGGTTCACCCTCTTTGGCCAGAAGACAAAATTATTGGTTTTTGGAAGTCGCGAACGATTTTAGCTGCATCAGCAGCAGGAAAGGCTTGTCGTACTTGGCAGTACAATATATGTAGTACAATATCCAAGAAAGGGCAGCGTTCCCGTGGCGCTATCTCCAACCACCTAACTGCAGACTGTCTTTGGCGTCGGGCGGTTTTTCTGCCCAGACTGTTTGAGCAAGGCCTTCATAATATGGAGAAAAGCTACCAGTAGCTACCAATTCGGTCGAGAGATATCGATAAAACACACGATAAAATTCTTTCATATAATTAAAGCTATGACAGTTTGCACAGCAGCTAGGTCACCGGGCGTTCACACATGGTTTAAGAATTTGAATGGATATGTCATGCACACGTGCTTGCTAAGTAAACCGTGACGTGGAAAGTTTATAGGACTTTGTGGCCTTAACAGTTAGGCATTGTGTGCTTCTATCATCGTCCCCTGTGACCTTCAACAGGTCGAGGTGCGACTGTTGGAACGACAAGTACCACCCTTTTACCTTGCACCGTTTCCGTAGCGACACATATAATTCGAATTTATCACAGCGAGAAAATGCACTAGATAAGAGTTATAGTGTGGATACTTTCAGTAGAAGTTTGAGCATACCCTCTCCTTCTTTTCTGTTAGTCATTGAGTGGATACCACCAATTCTAGGTAACACTTTAGCTTATTATGGACAAGTACGTCTGAATTCAATCGAAACATAGTCCGATATGTTGTTTGTTGTTGACGGAAGATTGTCCGGTAGTGCGGTGTCCTGCACGTTAGACAAAGCAGTAGAGTATGAACTGCACATTTTGCACATTTTAACGCGGTCATCAGCAAGGTTGTAATTTTTGGAGGTGGTAACTATGGTGCAAGAATTCAACCTAGAATTTCTCCTTTCCACCTGTTACATAATTTTGTGTTTATTACTCGCTACTGGGTTCGGGGTTTTCTTCGTTTACAAGACGCATTTTGGCGTTGCGTTCGTTGCGTTTAAACATGCTACGGATGCGCGTGGTCACCGGTAAACCCAGGGCTTTTCTGTACTTCGGTTTGTGATTTTTCGGCTTGCAGGTCCCCTTAGAAATGATACTACGTTCTTGCACGTACGAGTTGGCGCATTTTGATTTTATGGAGGCAAAACCGTTGATGCAAAAGTTGAATTGTCTATCAAATTCTTTGATTGCTACGTTTGAGTCAGGTGTTGGAAAGAACGTGTTCTAATTTAACGATCTTAGTTCGGAGGGAAAGGTAGATAGTGAGTTCACCTTCGGTGTTCCCAACATCCTAAATTCCCTGTAACGTCAGAGTTGCCTTACCAGTACCATTATGCCTGTTCATATTACCTCGTAAGTGTACATTTACTGCGAACCACATCAAAGTTAGTATGTTGGCTTGAGTATCGCAGGTTTGCTAGTAGCTGTATAATGAATCCGTCCCATCTTTGATACTGTAGGCTACATTCACTAGGATAACAATGTTCTACCTATAACCATTGGGAACGCCGCTCAGCCATCTTGACGCTTGTTTGGATTCTGAAGCTTGACTGAGAAAAAAACTGTTCAGTAATCAATGAACAATGACAGTTATGAGTTACTCAAGGAAAAGTACAGATGAAAAATGCCTGTTTCTGACATTTAAATTTTTCTGGGGCCCAACTCGGATGAAAATGAAGGAAATGGTAGCAATATTCGAAGTGGGGGATAAAGGTGATCAATGCAGCTTGTGTTAAGAAGATATAACGCAGGACCATTCCAACACATGGTAAACCAGGCGCGGCAATTTCAAACGTAGTTCGACAGACCTTAACAAAACCAACATTGGGTTTCCCAGTTATTTGCAAGTTTGTTTTGCGTCCGGCATTCATTATTTACACCTTGGAACCACTAAGTTAGCGCAAAAACGCATCATCCAAATTATTTACCGCACTACCTCGAACGGTTCTGAGAAACCCTCCAGGGCGCCTTGGCAGTACATCAGAAATTTTTACAGACCTGCATCAAAACCTCTACCGAATAGTTCTCCAACTTCCCGGAAACGTTACTTACCTTATCGGACTACGTTGGTGATTTGGATGTCCTTAACTTTTCGAAGTTTTTTGATTTCATCGGAACCACTTCTCGTTCGTAGTCCGTATGCATCCAACTATTTCTACCGCGCCTCAGACCTTTTGCTATGCAGGTCGTGCTTCCAAGGTGCAAGTAACGGTTCTCCACTCCTCCACTGTACCTCGAGGACTGATGAAGTGCAACATTCTGGTGAAATGCGAGCTTCATAAGCCCTCCCGTGATCGTAGACCAAACTCACGCCTGGCTTTGTGAACTCCAATGAGAAAGAACGCAATTTTCACTAATCCTAGTAGGATCCACGGAGACGTAATAGATAGAAGAAGGGAAACCATTAAGATTAAAACATTAAGGAGCCTCGCGGGGTGACCGATCATCTACCATTACAGGCGTCGGATTTCCTATGTGACATGTTGGGCGATGTACGTCCCATCGGCGGCCGCGTGCTCGACAGGCAGGGACCCGTCCAAAGAGGAATTTCTGTGGTTGCAACTCGAAGGATCAGCGGACTTAAGATCTCTCGCATCTTCAGATAAAACGTTTTCGCCAACTTAGATACTTCCAGACTTTAGTCACCAGCGCTTCATCCACTCGAATGATGCGGGCGATTGTGCACAGCCGGAGGATCTGATTTTCGTGAGTGCTGCAAAACCTCGTGTTTAAGTACTGTCAGATCCTTCCCGACGATTTGGGGTAATTCAGTCAGTTGCACGCGCTCGATAATTCCAACAATGCTGATTTAAACACTCGGGCTAATGGGACTATCTTTCACATCCAAAACCCCTAGAAAAGTCCATCGAAATTATTGAAAATGATACCTCACTACTGACAATATTACACTAAGGTACCCTCCCGCCTCCAATACAATGTAACCGGATATTCACGTTACCCAGCAGTGACAGGCGTCCAGAATAGGGTAGGTGAGATCGAGTAAGCAAGTGTTGGCCAGTCAACGGGAAATGAGTCCAGGAAGTCTACCTGGATAGAAGGAAGCCGGAACATGACGAACAATATTAAGGGAGAATATTTTGGTTTGTACGCTGTGATAGTTTAAAAAAGCAGATATTTTATATGTGTAACCATGTTACATTATTCATCACGGTGTTACTATGCACACAGTAAAAGACAAAGTGATGGCAGTTGGGAAAAGCTGTTAATCCCAGATGTCTGGTGGTTGTTTGAGCGATGCTCAATCTATTTGCAACGTTTGTTGATAGACTGAATTCAGAAGTCTTTTCTGTAGTGAAACGAGCATCTGTAAATTCTGAGTCCCTTGAGAAAACGATTCGGATCCAACAGGGAGGACGGTCGTATTGGCAAGCTTCTGATCACTGAGGTGTCATGATGAAGAAAAATTATTCAAAACAAAATGGAAGAAAGCAACAACAAAACTCGATATTGAATCTACCAAATTTACAAGTTCCAATACTAAACGTTCATATGAATACGACCGAAAGCAACAACCACGTGATTGTGTAGCGACAAGGCGCAAGCGATACCAAGTACACACAAACAAAGGTAGAAAAGTGAGGGATAATGGTGAACAAACTGAGTAGGAACAAACTACAACAAATTGGTGCTTTTAATCTTTAATAACGCACAGGAGTTAACGTTCGTGGAAGAAATGATTTTTACGTACTTGATTCGAATCAGCGTGTGAGTCCTTTCAGGGACAGCTGGCGACCACTGCCGAGAGAATTTCGAATGTAAGAAGAATAATCAACAGGAAGACAACAAGTGGAGACGGGAAGCGTGGTCGTCAACCTTCTATAAGACGGTCGCATACCACCCAAACAGGCAGCTACTTCAACAACGACCTCTGAACTAAGCATGACTACCCAAAATTCAAATGGCTACGGGTTGAGTTTGTATCGTTAACAAGTTCCCTTTCCCCTGGATCTTACTCGCTGGCGACGCCAGTATCCTCCACCCCTTATAGGAGGCGTATGAGTCTTACGCCTGTTCCGATCCTGCCGCGGGTTGTTCTCAGATACATATCGCGTGCGGGATTTTAAGCAACCTTCACTATCCTATTTACTACGGCCTCGAGCTTCTCGCCTGTTGGTTGAAGTCATCCAGCCAATAGAGCAAAGTCACCATTCTCCACTTTTCGTTCAACCTTGGTACACTTATGGTGCTCTTTGATGAAGGGCAGGTATTCTCCGATCCAGCCTCTCGAAAATACACCAGCCAGGTTTTGAGCCAGCCTCCGTCCTTCCGTGTTCCTTCCTGGCAGTTTTATATAAGTGTGTGGCAGGCCGGGGTTTTGTTTTTAGAGAAACAAATTGTTCGTTCCTAAAGGTGAAGAGTCTTTCAGATCACCCAAGTTGAAAACCGGAGGTCTGTCATTCGGTGTTATTTCGGCTTCTATCAACTAAGTGTAGAGAGCTCCGCTCGACGTCACTTGTCCCACGACAGCCCGTATGACTCGTCGTATTATACAAATCATTCGCTTCCAAGTTCCATTTGGACGACTGGCAGTGGGGTTAAATATCAGTTGACGCTACGAACCACCAGATTCCATTTAATTCTGTTTTGATAAAAGGCAAATCACTTCCCGTTCAACTCTGATTCCGCGCCCAAAAGGTGGACCCGTAATCAATATACACGACTTCCGGCAAATCCCGGCAGCCGATGAATCTCACTAGAGCCGATAAAACGGAGTCTGTTGACATCGAGTGTGCTACTCCTAAATGTATGGCTCTCGTCTCTAGATAAATGAAGCAATAGCCATATCTTTTACAAAAGGTGCTCCAAATCTAAATTTCCGGAAGCCCAAAATATTCCACATCAAGTACGGTAAACAAAGCGCCATTGGCCGTTGCGCGACTAACAGAAGGAGGTGTCGTCGTTTATGGAACAGCTCTGATAACAATACATTTTACATTACTCAACTCTTAGCATCACACAGCGCACACCAGCTATACTCTTGACAATCCAAAACCTTCTTTGGACAGACGACAAATGGTGACTAGCTCCCAAGTGGGCACTAGTCCCATGGAAGTGTCTGATAACCGCAACCGTGACATCCTCAATGACCGGGAGTATCATTCTTAGATTATCATGAGATAGCCTGGTTGGAACCCTTCTACTGAAGTATTGGACACCGCTTATGACAGTGAGCCCTCGTCAGACCAAAGTGCCCTGTTGGCCTCTGAAGTGTTCCGCACAGTTCTCATCTGATGCTCTGTTGATCTAAATGAACAATAAAATCACACGATTGATCCAGTTCCAATTCACAGAGAAGACACAGCGTAATGAAAAATTGCTTACCAGCATTCATACAAACAAAAGATTTCTGAAACGCGTTCATGATAATAACGGTATATTTCTCAAGGCATCTGTGAGAAACAAGTTCAGGCTGTAAATAATAATAATAATAATAATAATAATAATAATAATAATAATAATAATAATAATA
>LUCH01006141.1:0-14782 GCA_013368495.1 Paragonimus heterotremus | reverse complement strand
TAGAACTCCTATTGTGTCGGGGTTTGGATAGGCGGTGAATCGAGTAGATCTTCACCACATAATCATCCAGAAGTATACCTTACTGTTCAAGTATCAATGAGGAATAGTAAAATTTCACCGGGTCTCATGCACGCTTGCTTCACCGCTCCTATGCTTACTCGCTGGTTAAATTGATACGCCTCAACTAGAGAGTAAGTCATTCAGTCAACGATCAGAAGCATCCAAGCGATTATACATTGACATAGAAGTCACAGACCGTAATCCACACAGGCCTATAATAAGGAAAACAAACGTAGAAACTGTACGTTCTGGATATCCACGTGTCCTGTACCTCTCCCCGACAATTGTTGAGGCAGTGCTGACTCTCTTTCCTCCAGCGGTTCTGTCGATTACAGTGCCCTCAAATATCGTTATAGAAACTCTAACAAATACGGTTCTGCACAGTAACAACCGACCGGCTTGACGTGGGCTAGATCCGTTAGGTAATGAATCTGACTACGTTATGTTCATTAAGATAGCAATAGATCAGTTGTAAGGGTGCTCCTAGAATGACTTATTTCCAACCCTGTTCTCGCCCTTAGCAATATTCTCTAATAAGAGTCATATTACCATAATCCTAAGAGAGGTCATCAATCTAACTTGCGTAAAACACTTTCCAGCCAATTGGAGACCCCTTAAGTGACAACAGCACAGTACCAGAAGACGTAATAACAATGGCCACCTACAACTAGGTTGAGTTAAACGTGTACAAAGTCTTTACAAACAAAAGAACCGAGATGCAACAGCAACGCTACTTGATGATTGATGAAGAAATTCCCACGCTGAAAACTAGCAGATGTTTGTCGGATTTACGAACAACTGGAATACGGTGCTTGATGATCTGGAGGTCCGTGACAATTGTTTCTTATAAGGTGTGATTCTATGTGATCATAACTTTTTCGCTCTAGTCTCCGAGGCAGAAGTCACCAAGGCAGTTTGTTCCGTGAAAATATGTGTGCTTAAGCTCGACTGCCTTAAACCTACCCATGTAGCTCACTTCTAGGTCAAATTACTGGCAGTGTTTGTCAATTTATTGTTGATAAATAAACATCTCTTTCCACACCAGTACCGTAACAGCCTGGCTTTACTTCTATAGTTTCTAATGATTTTGGATGAACTACTCTCATCCCTCTTCCATCTTCACTTTGCTTTAAACACACTCGGCAGTCATTTAGATTATCTGGCATATGTGGATAACAGCATATTTTTCACACTCAGACAGGAACATTTATGAAATGGTTTGCTTGAAATCAATTCAATCATGAAAAATTCGAAGATCTAATTCATCAAAATAAAAACAAAAAAGGTGCACCAACGTTCTTGACAATCGACCTTTGGGAGTAGATGTAACCCTCATAGTATTTGCTTCAAGCACAACTGCTGTCAATTTTCCTCGCACATCGTTTAACTGAATGCGAATCTTATCAACAGTTACATATACCAACCGATCAAAGTTGCTAATTAGGGTAACGGCAACACCTCTTAAACTGAAGCAAAGAATCGAATTCTTGCGGAGGCATCTACTACCGACAGCAATCTATCAATTTTGTTTTAGCGTCATCCACCAAATAGTGTTTAATTCCTTAGATGGAACAGTGATGGTGAACATTAAGAAATGACTGCGGTTATCTGGAAATACGTCCACACGTCCTCTTTTACTCCGATATCAATTCCGGCGGCCTTGAGATACCAAGTTTTCATTCTCATATGCCTCTGAACAGAATAGCTCGCATCGAACAACACTTGTCAGCAAGAAATCTGGTTATACAATCGGCTATACATGATCCTTCAACTCAGTCGTTTCATCACCATACCCTCACACCGATTTCAGCAGTCGAAACGATCATTGCATTCAAAGAAGAAGCAAACTTGGTATGACATGAGGCCCTGTACAACACACACTATGGTACCCGATTGCAACAATCCCAAACGACTGTCACATCAAACAACCAGTTACGGAACCCAACCGGGATTGTTGTTCGCCTCTGAATCAGAATGATGCTACTTAGAGTTGCGTGTTGTCCGCAAAAATCCGTCGTTCATCCACTTTGACAGATGCAGGCGACACAACATTGTAGCCCTACTAATAAATGGTAAAATGAAAAACGAGAAACTCTTTACGATCCCAGAATCCAGTATCTTTATGACCAACTCATCTCTTAAATCGGACATCCGGATAGTACAAATTTCGTTTCCGATGTGACTATTTGTGACTCATACACAATGAACGTCATTGTCAAATTAAAGAAGGATAATTGGTGTTCTTATAAAACAGTTCAGTACACATCTGTTTTTCCTCGTTCCCGGAACTGCCCTTTTTTCCAGTGTTAGGAGGCAAATTCACCAAAACAATCTAGTCAGGACATTGGTGACGTCTGATGAAATCAGTCATCATTGAAAACCAGTCAGGCCTTCGGTGATGGCTGACGAAATCAGACATAAACAAAGCACTGAGGGACACGTCGGATCAACTAGCAGCAGACGTGCAAGTGAGCGTGGGTGTCACGCTAGCCCGAGAAACTAACGTCTATGGAATTGGCCTTACTTGGCCACTTGATAGCGAAGTGGCCTAAACAAGCGGACAGTGATTCAACAAGTAAGTGACCATATTTGACCACTATTTCATTATATATATTTACAGGCATTTCATTCATTTGGTCGAACTGGTATTTGGCAATACAGAGTGTTCGTCAGCAATCGTGTTCTCCCTGTCTCTGCGTCAGTAGACTAGGTGAAGCCGCATAGCAGGGACCCAGGTCTGTCAGTCAAGCCGTATTAAAACGTTTGGCAAAGGAAAGGCGCCCCATATCATCCAAAATATCGCAATGTCCCATTATGTTTACCAACGGAGCTTCCACACATCCGCAATCGCATAATTTCTCTCGGCGAGTGGGTCTCTCAAAACGTATTGTGTCAACATTTGGGTAGCATTTTTTGAAGGCTATCGCATAAGATTGCACTTACATATGTGAGATACCTAGTATAAGTATGACACAGACATACATTAATTTCAGTAAATGTTCACTTCTGATTCGCTTACTAAAATATACACCATGTATTGCATGATTCACAATGTTGAATTATGCATCTCACCTAAGCACGGGTATTATATCCCATCTTGGCGAATCGTGTAGATCCCAAGTCTTAGGGATGTATGCTTCACGTTATAAATAAATTGTTTACGTTACTCCTGAGAATATCACACAATTTATGTTCTCTTACTGCATTGGTCACACACTGATCCACCAATCACTTGGAATAAGCTACATTTTCTTATAGAATCATCGTAGTAATATTTAAAGTTTATATATAAGTTTGTTAAAACTATGGAATCATTGTTCATTTGTTTGTCTATTAATTGACGTGTATGGAAAAACACCAAGCACAAACTTTGTATGAATTAAGGAGTCTCCTGAAAACCTGTGCATTTCTGCGATCAGTTTCCTCAAAACTTTATTCCGTTTTAATCACTAATGTCTCACCAACTGGTTTTTGTGATGCTTTGGAACAAAACGGGCATTCTGTTTTCTTTTTGTGTTATATCTTGCCCGGTGTGTAATGTAGAATGTGATTATGCACAAATCTAACGTGAATGCTATTCTAGACTATTTCTCGATTACGTAATTTACTTCTTGTTCAGAGAATACGACTACTTCTGACCAGGAGACCTTATTTATTTATTTGTTTATTTATTTATTACTGTTCGCAATCATTACCTAAATCCTCCGCGGCCACTGCTTAACGATAAATTCCGGTAGTTTCCGACTATGGTTATCGGATTGAGTACGGAAGTTCTAAATTGACTCAACACACTTATTTGTCATGTCAATCGGAAACCGAGAATTTGAATGACTCAGCCTACTTGACTGTTTAATAGTTGTTTATTTCTCGATTGATATGAATTCGTGAGACAAAAAGTTTGTATGGGCTTGTCTTGATGGCACTTGGAAATGGATGGCGTCCAGATAATGAACAGAGACATGTGCACTCTATTCAAACCGAGATGCGTGTCTAATCACCTCACACGGGATTAGATTCATAGGTGTACCTCTCACAATTCGAAGCCAGATTCGGTTGGAGTTGTATTTCTCGTATTTAGGCTTTGAAAATCTGGGGCCAGCACAAATCGATTTTCATCATTTCTTTGGACAACTGGATCGATTGGGGGGCACTGCCAGGATCTTGTTGAGCATTATCAACGTTACCAAACTGACTAGTTTGATAGAAAATGCCGAATCTGTTGATAATCCTTTACTTTAGTCATCATCATCATAACAGATCACAATGTATCAGTGATTCTCACTGATGCTTAACTGCCATATACCATGAAGTAAAAATCAAATACTGCCCAAGAAGAGGGGAGAAAAACGAGGAAGGTGGGGAAGGGGTTCAACTATTAAAAAACAGCTACGACTATATTCAATCACTTAACATCAGGGTGCCCACACTTAGCAAGAAAACAACCGAGCTATAAGTGAAAGCAAGGCGTCATCAGTAGGACAATTTCATTACGGCTTTCACTGCTTTGCGTCATCAAGTGTACATACTTCACAAACAATTGGGTCAAACAACCACAATATTCACGCAGCTGGGCTCGATTAACCGCCACCTCACTTAACATTTCCCGCCACCGACCCTGTGGTTTGCGATGATCATACACCGGGAGAAGAAATCGACCTACAGTGGCCAACCTTTTGATGAACGATTTCATTCTCCTGCGCCAGGTCTTCATCTATCCATTTCACTTCTTACGCCATTCGGCAGACGACTAGCTGGTATACTTAGTAAATGGCCTAGTCACCTAAGTCTGTGTAGACGTAAAGATTAAACAGAATAACTCGTTTGACAGTCACTACCAATTAGGTACATCCTAATCTCTTAATTATCCGATCGTTGGTGCCACCCGATGCGAGTGGTCGAACGCCGACATTGATGATCAAATACCTGAAGACGGTTCATGTCTTCTATCCAGAGCGGCCACATTTCACAACCGTAAAGTGGCAAAGCCTTCAAAGTCACCTTATAATCACGATCCTTAAGCCTTATAAAGATGTCTTTCTATCATCACTGGTGTCTTGAATTAACGAATATCGCCCTAAACTTAGAGATATGACCATCTATTTCATTTTCTACATTGTCACCCTCGCTGACGCAACTTCCCAAATACCCAAACCAGTCCACAACTGTCATAACTTCAAAAGAGATCCATTTTGGAAAAATCTGGACTTCGGCTGGATTCAAACCAACAACGGAAACAACATGACCGAACGTGGCAAATGCTCTACCAGTTGAGCCACGAAACCACTCCGGAAGCTCAGGAGTTTCACATTTAGACCTAGTCACCCGACCGACCAACTGCGTCATATGGAATCCACCAAATGATCCAGCCGATTAACTGCCCAAGCAAGATTTCTCGATCAGTTCACGCTGGCATCCACCAACACCACCGATGAGCACTGACATTGAATTACTGATAAGTAGTTTGTAGGTTTGATAATTGGGTAGGTAATTGGGTCCAAATGTGAAATTTCTGAGTCTCTGGCCTGTCTTCGTGGCCCATCTGGCAGACCATTTGCCACGTTTGGTCATGTTGTTTCCGTCGCTGGTTCGAAAACAGTCGAAGACCAGATTTTTCGCAAATGGATCCCTTCTAAATTATCAAATTTGTCAAACTACTTGTCAGTATTTCATAACTTCATTACTCAAAATTAAATCTACTTAATAACAGCAACCTTGCAGGAGTTGTTTGCACCTTGAGGTTGCAAAACGTATTCCGACATGTCTGTGCTACCTGGAAATTGTCGAACAACACCTTGTCGTCAACAGAATCAAGATCAGTCAGTGTTGTACCAAGCAGGTATGAGATCCAAGCAGATAGTTCTCCAGTATTTTGTCCGTGACAGAATTAAACAAAAACTGTGCAAGTGGACAACCTTGACGTCCGCCGTTGCTGCTAACTAAACTGTCAAAAAGTTCACCGTGGACCACAACCTGAAATGAAATATGAGGTTAAAGCGCCGACAGTATGCTCAGACACTTGGTCGGTTCATCTCTACGTTTAAGCGAATCTAACAGTGTAGATCGTTCCACCGATTCAGACATGCCTTTATAGTTGAGGCGAACAGCAATTGTCGGCGGGTGACATGTATGAAGGTGTTTCAGGATTTTCGGAAGAGTGAAAATTTGAACAATATACTCTCACACTGGGCAAAAACCTTACCTGTTCATCCCTAGTGTTTGTCTCTCGGATGTAGTGTATAGACGAGGTATAATGGATGCTAGAATCCTAGTAATGATTAGGGTCAACCTAATCCCCCTATGGTTTACGCATGAGCCCAGAACTCCTTTCTTGAATATAGGAAGTGTTATCGGATAACCGTAACAGATAGAGACGGCCTGTGTCGTCCACACACAAATTGGATGAACTGAGCCCAATTCTCTACTAACGGCTTTCGAAAAGTGTTGGCAGGAGACCATTTGGGCCAGCAGCCCTGTCACGTTTGAGAACCGAAATACAACCTCGAACCTCAGTTTTAGTGAGTGGTTCTGTATCAGGTCAGCTAGCTTGACCCTTAAATTGTTCCGCCCATTACTCTATTATCCTAGACTTATTATGGATGAGTGTGTCGTCTGCCCGTCTGATAGCTTCTCTGGCAGAATGTAAGTCGTCCTGGATTAGTAAGGGGGATAAGCTTGAAGAGTATGCCAGTTTCCCTGAGACAGAAGTTTGCATTTCCTTAACTTTCTCTATTAACCAAGCCTCACGATCAGCGATTGGGCTATGTACCAGCCTCCTATGGATATCTCTTCGAAACTTGTTTTATGAACTGTCGGAAGGAATGTTCTGTCTGGCATCTAACAACTTCAAGGATTTCTCGGAAATCCAATGTTTGTTCAACCCACGTACCCCCGTGCCGCACGTTACAGTACCTGTTTCATAAATGGCCTGTGAGACCTGGGTCCAGCAGCTATCAGGATCTTCTGGGTCAGAACATCTAAGTATGCTTTCTAAGCCGACTTGGTAGATGCACTTTGTCGGCGGCATAGCCAGTTTATCAATGGCCAGCCGTTGCTGTCGATGAGGTCGCCGTCCAGTGAAACTAAAGACAATAGGTTGACATACCACCCCATGATCTGAATCCAAGTGTATGCTCCAGTAAGAACGACAGTTCTGAATGCAGCCTTATCACTTATAACTAACATGTACTAGATCCCCCTGAGACCAGGTCTGATTCAGAGAAGGAGGGCGTTAGGTGACACACACGATTCCTAAAGCTAGTGCTGGCTAAAAATAGCTTGTGATGAGCGTACAGCTACTACAATTACCCCCCATTACCCCAGCGATGTGATGCTATCCCTAACCTGCCACATGAACGAGACTCGGCTTCACCAAGGCGACCGACCTCGGCATTCATATCTGTGGTCAGACTGATTATATCGTAACCGTCTGTGTATGGAAAGAGAGCGGAAAGATCCGAGTAAAAGGCGTCCTCGACATCAACGTCAATGCAGTCAGCTAGAGGATAAACAGACACAGTGGAATGATTTTTTAAGATTTCGCGCACAGATTTGATCATAACATAAACTACCAAGAGGACAGCATAAAGTCTACTGTCCACGGGAGTCCAATCTACCAAATCGGCTGCGGCCGTGGAGTTACCCGAAGTATATGATCAATATCGAACAGACAGTGCGAGTGATGTTAGTATCGTACGGTGATTACTATCCTGGATTCTAGTCTTCCAAATGCAGCAGACATCGACATTCAACGAGTAGAACGTTCCTACGAGAGCTGCCTTTTGACTTATCTGTTTCAAAGTGCGAACACTGATAGCACTTACATTAATTCGCCTTCTAGGCTTAAGTAAGGGATGAGGGAGGCTTGAGGTTGGGTGGCAAAAGATGAGACTTACCGGCATATTGTTACTATGTTGTCCATAGGACAATTTAAACAGATCTAGCTACTAGAAGAATCTCGCGATTCAGTTTACAATGAGCATAGTCTACAGATGCTGCTTGCTGCCGAGACAATAAGTTGTGTCCCTCTACTGGAATTAGCCTTGATAACAATGGAAACAAAATGCTTCCGACCCTTGATAGTAACGATCGGACGATGCACCGAAAACAGGTAGATCAAGCGAATGATCAACAAAGCTATTGAAGATAATCCAGCTGATGTTATTGAATCAGGTCAGAACACAGAGAAGTCTAAAAGGAATCCGACCACAAGATTCATCCAATGATAACTCACGTAGTAGGTTTGCTGACAGATTGTAGCCAAAACCTGCACATTTATAAAAGTCTTCACATTGAACTTTAACGTGTGTTGGATGTAGCGAGTACAGATCACTCTGACGAGGTTATTACAGACGTGTTTATGTATTCGTGACCAATGAGTAAATCAACACAAATACCTGTCCAAAATATTCTCGTTTGTTTTCTTTGTAGCTCTGTACTAACGAGGTTGTTTACAAATACCATGGTTATGGATTACAGCCAAGGTTGGGAGGACCGTCCCTGTCTGAACATGGGCATCCTAACGATTGTCTTCCCACATGTGAACCGGTATACCACATGGCCTACCGTAAAGTCGCAGATTTGAATTCATATTGTCATAGCACGTTTGCTTCTGTCCCTTGAAATCGATTAGTCGCAATAAAATCGATGCCCACGCTGTAGTTTTTCAGTTTGTCTATTTAACTGACGGTTATATCTAACCGAGTCTTTGATTTGTGCACGCTTTCTGTTTCCTAGTTAAGGATTTTCACGAATTTGCTTTTCTCCAAATTTGTTATTGCCTGCTGTTCTCACATTGTATATATCGTGCGTGTTTTAGATTAACAGCGGTCATGGGGTAAGGTTGAAACAGTTCAGGGTAGAGTGTTGACATGCCAATAAGTAAGAAAACACAAATAGTTTGTTCAAACTGGGATGGTTTTGGTCACAGTGGCATAGTTTGGACATGCGGTTGGTCATGTCCTTTTAGCCACTGGATATAATCAGGTCAGTGCAATGTTCAGTTTTGTTATTTAGGTTTGAACCCCACTCAAGACAGACAAGACAAGAACAAGAACACTTTCAAATGTTTCCGTATACATAACAATAATGTGTGTCGAAAAGTTAGCTGGACGCTAGTGAACTTCACCTGCTTCAGTCCCGAGTGCTTGATGACCACATTGGATGATAAACCGGACACAGTGTTGTGTATTGATGTTGACCAGCTTTGGTCGCTTAAGAGTGCGTACCAGTTGATTCGGTCATGTGGGCTTTGCATGTGAATGGATGAATTAAATCAAAATAGTACCTACCATCCTGTTGATCAAAACTAGTCCTGTCAACATAATCTCCGGGGTTGTGCAGACCGGACGATAGAAACGGGGACTGACTCTTCCATCTATGCACTACTCAGGAGTTGGCCATCACAAACACCCCATTCCAGCTAGATGTGAACGACATCACAACGTGGACTCACACACGAAGCGGCCATCGCTGTTTACTTGATTACGTGATCGTGCGACAGCTTGACATTCGCGAACTGCGTATCACGCGGGTGATGTGTGGGGCTGAATTTCGCACACATTATAGACTCGTCAGGATTGTCACATTGTTGTGCGGTCAGCGTCATATACCTAGACCGGCTCCTTGTGGTATGTAACCAGAATGTAGTGTCTGAACATCCACCGCTGAGCAGCCACATGGGCTGTGAGCATCTCACAGTTTACCTACACCAGTGCAGTCAATGTCACATGTACACACACAAGAACACGCAAACAGCAACAGACATCCATTCTCATCTCGGACGTTAGACCGTGACACGTGATTCAACTTAGTGTCTTCGCCGGGGCACATGTGATATGACTACAACTTACCTGGAACTCTCGCTCGCCGGTGAGGAAAACACACATAGAGTGCTCCGTAGATTACAGAGTTTCCATCCTGTAAATCACTAAGTCGACACCTACAGGATTCCACTCAACGCTCCACTAACATATCCACGGATTACATCCCTGTATTTGGTCCAAACCCTTGCTGTAAGTGTACTTGCATTATTTGTTTATTAATTCCATTACACTTTTGTTGCATATCCTTGTGATATCATTTAGATGTTTAGTGGTTCTACCTATACTACTTACAAAGTGGTGTTGTAATTAGCAAACCAGTATCTAAACCGGTGAGCCCTATATATTTTACCTCGAACATCATATCTGTCAATTAAGATGGCTATGTACACATATATAATTCTTTCTATCTCGCATGGTATTCACAACCGGCGTTATTTCTGTGCTTCCGTTTTTCAACATGACTGTCAATAGCGAACCAAGCAATAGTTCTGCCAGTCTCGCCGGTATACATCGTCCTACATTTCGGAATAATGACCCAGCCGCATGGTTCAGGTTAGTAGAGATGCAGTTCCAAACCAGAGGTATTACTGAATACTCTACCATGTTTTCGCACATCATCTAGCAACCAAGTATCTAACTATCCATGTCTGCAACCCTTTTTATTGTAGATTATCCGGATAACGAATAAAGTCGGACGTTAAACGATTGGTAAACTCAAAGACCACGACTAGTTTTCCACGTGTATTTGTCATTCACCTGAATGACGCTTCTGTATCAATTACCCTTGAGAGCTTGTGGGAACATCTCAAGCAGCAGATCACGGCAGCCAGTACCAGAAATAATCTACACCAATACAGCTTAGTAGGAGTGAAGAACGCGGCGTTTGTCATTTCAACAATGGACCCAAGTAAAGAAGGATAAACGCCGCGTTTCAGGATGTTTGCTGAACAGTTTCACAGAATCAAGGACGACTAGTGATAAAAAACAAGGCTACACTGACTGCCGACAACACAATGAATTCTGCAATTCGCTGAACACTGTTTTTGGTCCACCAATGCAGGCTACTAAGATACTCATTAACAGGACTCTGGCTTTTCATGCACTCAACCGAAGGACATCAGGAAAGCCCCACTCAATCACCTTGGTAGTTTACTAAGGCGTCCTGCTAACATTGATTGGGAGGCTGCGAATAGCCTACCACAACAAGCTGTCAAGGCTTCATTTGCCTTCGCTACGGATTAGGTTGAGGCGCAAAGAGCAGTTGGACAACTGTGCAACGGGAAGTCTTCAGGTTAGAATGGATTGCTACGGGAACTTCTATATCATTGCAGTCCAGTTTTGGGACACGCTTCGCTCCGATTGGTTCACTCCCTCTGAAAGCGGGAAGCAGTCCCTCAGCAGTTCAAGGATGCCCTGATCGTATCTTTGTTTAGAGATACTGGGATTAAGCAATGCATGATATCTACCGGAGCATCAGTCTAATGAGCTGCGGTGGAAAGATGTTAGCAAGAATACTGATGTGCCGACTCACTGCGAACGTTTTACACACTGGTCTTCTCGAGGAGTAATGTGAATTTTAGGCGGGTCGCAGTTCGATCGACATGGTGTTCATTGCTCGACAGATCCGGATGTGTCGCGAACACAGTCAACAGCTGTATGCCCCTTTTATGAATTTCACCAAGACGTTTGATTACGCAAATCTTGAGGCACTGTGTACGGTGTTTGGTAAGCGTGGATGTCCAGGTAGATTCGTTAATTTCATTGGAACGCTGCACACAGGTATTAAGGCGAAGGTACAGTCGTGTGGGTCGACCTGTGATGATTTTCACATTGGCGTTGGCGAGAATCAAGGTTGTGTCCTAGTCCCGGTAATGCTAATTATTGCTCTTCAGAACTCGGCGGAGAAAGACGTTGACTTTGAGTACCCGACGAATAGTCGTTTAACGAATATTCAAAGTTTCGGCTTCCATAGTCCGCCACGTATTTCAGCAGTATCCATACTTCTGTTCACTGATGATGATAATGCGCTAATTGCACACAGCGACGAGGAACTTCAGCAAACGAACACGGTCTCTGCGATCGTGGCATCCCAATTTAGGTTTTAATATCAACACAGATAAGACATTCTCTATCTTCCAACCTTCTCGGGGTGGAGGTACTTTGTCAACACCTGGAATCCGCATTGATGGAATCACTGTAGATAGTTGCACAGATTTCTGCTACTTGGTCAGCACCCTGTGGACAGTTCTGTCCATAAACCTTGAGCTGTGAGCCTGTGTGACGATATTATTGAAGACATGTCCGGAAAAAACATAGTCTGTGGATAAAAACGAAGTTGTTTTTCTGCCGCTCAGTGATGCTGTCAACGCTGTTGTAAGGCACTGAAACTTGGACCTTGTATCAGCGGAACGCGTGCTATCTGAGTCACTTTCATTTGCAATGTCTAAGACGCATCTTGGGTATTCGGTGGTCGGACATGGTTCCGAACACTGAGGTACTGCGGCGAGCGGACATGGACGAGATTGAAGCCATGCTGATACTAAGTCAGATTCGGTGGCTGGTACACGTCCGTCGGATGGGCGACGGACGAGTTCCTAAGCTGGTGCTGTATGGACAACAGATATCAGACAAACGAAATCATGGTGGTCAAAAGCGGAGATACCAGGGCGTTGTGCAGGTAAGTTTTTCACGTTGTAAAATTGATTGTAGGTGTTGGGAATGGAACGGTGTTGTGGAGTACGATCTGGGCGAGTGTGTGAAGGTTCAGTGAGCACTTATTGCGCTGCAATGAACTGAGGCGCGTAACGCGCAAAAGAACCACTGGTGTCATAGGTTGTGGTGGCAAGGCTATAGAACCGCGGGTGTGCTGGCCGTCCCTTATCAGTAGGTCATCGACGTACTCATAGTACACCGTCGTCGAAGAAACGTCGAATACGTTAGGTTCAAGTAGTTTGTGTGAGTTGTATCTACCTTTTAGTTCGCATCGACCAACAACTACCGTTATTTGGAAACTCACCCGCTCTTCTTTTCAAAAATCCGTGTCATTTTGGCCATCTGCCTTTTCTTTTTCTTGGCTTTGTTAGTCCATTCCATGATGGCTGTTTTAGTATTTTTTTCAGACCAAGCTTAGATTTCGTTTCCCCTTCTTCCTCTCATCTAATGTGCAGTAATGTATACTCCTATAGTGAACTACCTCTTGCAATATATCCCCAGTTCATATCTCGCCATCGGAGTCCTCCTATGTAATTTCCAACAGATAAGGGTTTCACCGCCATACGAGCATACCAACTGGCTATCCAACATTGGCCGGTGGCTCACAAAGACCTCACTCACACACTTTCTGGTCTTATCCCTCCAGGTTTCCACTGGATATGTGATATATGTGTTCGTGGAACCAAAAATGGTACAGTGCAAGCAACTTGCTTTGAATGTTAAGTACAGGTGTCCTTTGGATCCGGTCAATGTGACAGGCTAATCCGAAACGGCCGTCGCCAACCATGTGTGTCATCTTCTGGCATACACTTACCATAGCTCACGGGTCTATACTACTGTATTCCCATTGGCCACCACTGGCTCTCTTTTCTGGTTTATACGTGTGTACTTTATTCTGTTGCGCTGTGTGTTCGTCGGACGAATACAACTGCTACTTACTGACTACGTTTTGAACTATAGACAAAACAGCGGCAGGTTTCAGTTTCGTTTGAATTAATCGATTTGAGAAAACCCGAATTGCTTTCGGATAGTTAGCCAAAAACAGCCGTCACAAAGTGGTGACTTGAATACAGGAAAGATAGAACTAAGATTTCGAACCAAAGTACACCACTCAACCTCGAACTGGCGGTTTGGCATAACGTAATGCACCTCACCCTAATCGATGTTCATTGGCCCTTATATTGCACATCTGTCTGTCGACCAGTAGAGAAGATCATTAACTATACGTTCTTCTATTCTGATGAGAATCCTATTGGGGCAGTGTGATTTGACGACATTTTTACACAACAAACTTATTTCTGTATGAGAAGAAGCGTAGAGCTTGTTTTCAGAGCTTCATCATCAGGCTAAATCTGCATGACAGACGACTCTCATTGCCTCAATGAAACACTGGTACACTTCAACTGTGCCCACAAAAATATCCGCTTCATCCTGAAACCCGAATCACCAGCAGGTATAGCGTTTTTAGACGTGTTCATGTCACGCCGTGAGAATAACACATTACAACGTAAAGTGTATCGCAGAGCAACCTGGTCAGGACAGTATACTAACTTCAATAGTTTTGCACCTTTGAGACAAAAGAAGAATTTAGTCCGATCCTTATTAGACAGAGCTGTGAAAATGTGCTCAGATGACACCATAGAAGAAGAAAAATGGGTATCCAGAACAGTTTACAGCTACACACATGATGATTAACACAAAGGTAGATGTACCACAAACCGTAGACAAAATGCCTGTCTATATTACGTTGCTTTTCAAAGGTGACAGTAATGCTGAGAATTTAACCAGGAGACTTAACGTAGCACTTAACAAAACCTATTTCGCAGCAAAATTACGTATACGATTTAACTCCACACCAGTTTCGCGCCCGCAGCTAGAGGATATACCGCTTGTACGCGCTGCCTGTTTCTGCCTTTATCGTTTTGTTTGTTCCTGTGGAACAAGCTACATAGGCCGCACAACGAGGCAACTATCTGAACGCATACGAGAGCATCACCCGACGTGACTAGCTAGAGGATCGATAAAGGCTTGCTCAACGGCGGTTGCTGCTGCTTGGTCTAATCGAACCATCTGATTAACCCGGCCGATTCGTTCAAACCGATCTATCGCGTCTGCGGAGTGCAATCGAAGTGGGTCAAATGTCGTTTATTGGCCGTTGCAGAAGCCATCGCAATTGGCTTACACTCTCC
>LUCH01006140.1:7300-22834 GCA_013368495.1 Paragonimus heterotremus | reverse complement strand
GCGGCTCCCTAGCAATCACCTTGAACATGGCAGCTTCGCGTGCAACAAGATGGTGACGCGTTCGTCGTGAATAGCGTAGAGGGCACATGT
The DNA here is from genome assembly GCA_013368495.1 of Paragonimus heterotremus. NCBI lineage: Eukaryota > Metazoa > Platyhelminthes > Trematoda > Plagiorchiida > Troglotrematidae > Paragonimus > Paragonimus heterotremus. The sequence continues at coordinate 22,744 of LUCH01006140.1, read as the reverse complement.
GAATATACTTCTTACCGTACAATGTGGCTTTCATGTCTACACATTCTGTCGGTGTTTCGGAAACATTTCTACCCCTGTGGTAAGGTCTTTTGTAGTTTTCATTTCCACTTACAACGGTCATGTTCCCATTCATTAGCGGTGGCCAGCAGAGTGCAACTTGTCAATTCGACGGTTGGTAGGGCCGCAGCTTCGTACTTTCGCCGCAGCCCATTTCAATCGCCACTATGGAGCCTTTCATCATGTACTTGAAAAACTGCACAACTGCAACAACCGCACGTCGGTGACTTGCTCTAACAGCATCAGTAAGATAGTGGAACGTGCAAAGACTGGCTCACCTTTATATGGCTTCTCCGTGGGCTCAGCTACAAGCGGTGTGCAACCGAAGTGGTTGAGGGAGACTAACTCAGGGTTGTCGTGTGAACACTGCGGTGACCCCGTACAGATGGATAGCTATTGGTGTGATGTCGATCAGCTGATTTTTCACTTTGAATGTAGCCAAATGGCAGACATAAACGAGTGTCCCTTTTGTGGCAAACAGCTTTAACCCAAGTCGCCTGGCAAGTGCACGTTTCGTACCCTTATTTTTGTCAGTTCCCTTCACTTCAGACGTTGTTCGCACTACCCTGGTGATTACGGAAGGCAAGTCCCGCACACCGCCCACAACAGATGTCGGATTAGACTGATCCGCTGACAGTGTACTGCTTGCACACGGGTCGAAGAAAGCGCGAACCAACATCACCTGGGGCGATCATCCTGTTGATATGATTGAGGAAAGTAAATTCCTTCACATATGTGTACACAGATTCCTCGCATATATCAGATGTGATGAACAACATGATGATGAGGACTTCATCTGATACACGGTTTCAATCATCCGGGTGGAAATCCATAACACATGGAAACCGAAGGCTACATTCTGTACTGAAAAAGCGGAGGTAGTATGTACATTTATTCACAATTATCAAATACATAATTCAAGATTATATCCCCACGTTTTCGTCCCAGTGACTTCACTCGTCTACCTATGGGTCTGGCATAATTCGTTAGACAGGACGAATGGACAGAGCAGTTATAAGTGTCTAAGCATGGAGTACAGTCTGGCATAACTCGTTAGGTAGGACGAATGAGCTGGATAGAGCAGCTACTAGCGTGAACGCATACTGCATACTTAGGCGTTGGTCATGGCTTATGTCAACCGGACAGAGCAGTTACCAATTTTAGTGCAATGCAGATGAATCGGAATAACAAACGCGTGCAATAACGGCGACATATATTTTATAGTTCACAACATTTTCGCATGAGGCGAGGTGAATAGCTGTTTGCCGAGTGATCTCCTTAGGGTGTGACTGGAACTGCTGTTCGTTTGATCCAGATATGCCATGAAAGTGCTTCTTAGCGTAGGACCAAAGATTTTCCACATTTTTCGAGTGGAGCACGTTCTCAGGATCCGCGAAATTGTTTAAATGATTGATGGATCAGTGCTCGTAATCAACAGTTTCATCCAAGGCGGCGCAGCCTTCCCAGTCCTCCGCGATTATTATGGTGGTCAGCTGAAAACGAAAGCATTGAACAATGTAATTGGTTAACTCCAACGCGTCTTCGGATGAGGAATAAAAGGTTGACTGTATTTTGTCTGTTTTCAGAGCAGACCACCATAAACACTGTGCACATTATGCTGTTCTCGAACCCCTAGTATAGCAAAATTGTGAACGCTCCCTCTAGCGTAAAACAGGTATTTCCAAATACGGAATCCTTTCAAACGGAATAATATCGCTTACATGGTTCACATTTCCGCCGATAGTTGTTTGCACATCTCGTGACCAAAATAGAGTTTTGAACAATGCAGAACAATTAAAAGGATTTATCTTCCGCCGGAATCCATAACATCACAGTCAGATGTTGAGCCCACCGCAGATACTACGACAGCTATGACTTTTCTCTCGCTCTCGATACCAAAACCCTATTTTCCAAAATTGACTTAGTGCGCTCATCATCATATTCCCGTGGCACCCGAGGATATTTCAAAAACGGCAGTCACAACCCCGTTTGGTCTTTTTAAGTTTCTCAGAATGCCATTTGGTCTACGTAACGCTGCCCAAACTTTTCAACGTTTTATGGACCAAGTTACCCGACGTTTTGATTTTGTTTACGTTTATCTTGATGTTGTGTTGTATGCCAGTCGAGATAATTATGAACATGAACAACACCTCCGGTTATTATTCGAACGTTTCGTTTAGTTTGAAATTACTAACAAGTCCTCGAAGTGTGTCCTCAGTTTTGATTCACTAGAATTCTAGGGACACAACCGATTCCAAGGGCATCCGACTGCTGGACATAAAAGTTAAGGCTTTACAAGATTTCCGCCTTCCCGATTCAGTTGAAAGCTTCAACTTTTCACCGGTATGATCGACTACGATTGTCGTTTCATATCAAACTGTTCACATAGTGTCCAATCGTTGACTGACCTCTCATGCTGATCGAAGAAAGGCTTTGTCTTTAATGTCCTAGCATTGCATGCGTTTAACACTGGCAAAAAGCACTTAGCGAAACCACCGCCTCGTCTCACTTTAATACCGATCATAACCTTCGATTGTGTCTCTCAACCGAGGCTTCAACGAACGCAGAGGGATGAATTCACCAACAGCTAGCCAACCAAAAATTACAACCCCTCTCATTTTTCCCTCAATAGCTGTATCCTGCACAAGCTAATTGTAGCACGTTTGGCAGAGAACTACTCGCCACATACCTATCGATTCGACACTTCCTGCACTTGTTAGAAGGTCGAGTTTTCACTGTTCTGACACACCGCAAACCACTTGCCTGCGAGCTAAACTCCTCACCGGACAAACGTTCCCCCTTTGATATCGGCCATCTCGGTTCCATCGCACAATTCACAGCGGATATTCGTCACATTCCAGGATCTGTCAACGTCGTCGCCGACGCCCTTTCCAGACTACATATTGATGCGGTTTCAACTTCATCGGAGATAAGCCTGGAGAAACCGGCAGAAGCACAGCTGAACGACGAGGAACTATCTCACCCACAGAAATTCTTATCTCTCTACTTGTCCAAAGTTCCCCTTCCTCACACCCATTGTACTATCCTGTGTGACGTACATACTTCCAATCCACGACCGTTTGTTCCATCAATTTGTCGTAGACACTTGTTCAACTTCCTGCACTCGCTTTCACAACCCAGAATATGCGCTACTCTCAAACTCATTTCTAAACGTTACGTGTGGCCTAGTATGACACAGGATGTACAACTCTGGGCAAAATCCTGTTTGCATTGCCAACGTAGCAACATCCATCGTTATCTTGTCTCCGCACCTCGCCACTTCCCCACAACCAATTACCGTTCCTCTCACATCCATTTGGATATTGTTGATAATCTGCTTCATTCCGATGGAATGACTTTTCTGCCCACTTGTGTTGATCATTTCATTCGTTGGTCGATGGCTATCCCCATATCAGACACTACTAGTGTTACAGTTGTCACTACGTTTCTGTTCCACTGAGTTGTTAACTTAGGTGTACCTTCAGTGGTTACTGCCGATAGAGGCGCGCAGTTCCAATGCCAGCCCTTTCGTGATATGACGTGTATGCTTGGCTGCCAAAATGTTAAAACGACCTCATATCACCCCTCTTCGAATGATCTAGTAGAAAATTTCAACCGACAACTTAAAGCATCATTAATCGCCCAATCTTCGAGGCACAAATGGACAGAGTGCCTTTCACTTACCCTGTCAAGTTGTAGATCAACCATTAAGGAAGATATTGGAGCCACTCCGGCAGAACTAGTCTGTGGATCAAGTCTGGGACTAACCGGTGAAATGTTCCAAGATTCACCTTACATAACTGATTCAATTAACTACGTGCAAGACCTTCGGAGACATATGGAGAACATTCGCTCAATCCTTACGCGGAAACGTACATGGCTCAGTCGTATTCCCCGTGGTTTAAGTACGTGCTTACATGTGTTTGGCCACGGTGATTTAGTAAAGCGTTCACTGGAACCTACATACTCTGGGCTATTCAGAGTGATATCACTCGTTGACAAGTTCTTCCCCATCGATCGAGCGGGGAAACGTGATACCGTCAACATCAACCGTCTGAAATTGGCGTATGTGTACAGTGACCTTCTGCAATCACGAACCAACTAACACGTCAGTTTACAACAAATCCTTCCCTCCCTGCTATTCAGGCAGTTTCCGTAATCACAGTGGACATATACCCTAACATCCGCTTACCACTTACGGACACCAATACATCCCCACCACATTTAACCACTCGCGCAGTTCGACATATTACCTCGAAAAGTGGGCTATCGGCTGTAGATTTTTTACTGATCACTGCGATTGGGCAACTCCGCCCCTGGAATGTATGTCACTCTGCGGTACATGGACGGAAACGTTCGCCATGATGGGGACAATACATAACGGACCTCATCGACCTCACCGAAATATTTCTTGCGCGCTTTCTGGGATTGTTTTCAAGGGCACTTCAGATGTTGACAGGAAAAAGCTGAAACTTCTTTAGTTGAAAACCACAAGAATTATCTATGTACATAAGTAACTTTGAGCCGAGTAATGACGCGAACGTGATGGCACAACATCTGTTAAATAATTACCGAGGCAATGCCCTGTAACAAGTGCGTTTTGGCTCTGCGTGCGTCTCGTAAACAGTGGTAGATTTAAAAAGAATGGCTTCACGGGTGGACTATCCATGTTTGATTCACACAACTTGTGGGTTCATGGTTAGTTAAGTATGCTTCTATCCGACACAAAGTGTCAACGTCATTAGGTTTACAAGTAGGCGCCATCAAATCTTTCAATCAATCAGAATAATTTCTACAGCCAGTTACCACCTGCCATTAATGCGCTCACTCGTTTCCGTTGAATAGCTTCATTGTTGGTAATTGTGTCCTATATCCGAGCATGAACGCTCGCTTCAGATGCTCTGGGATGGGAATGTTGTAAAGTTTTCATTAGTTTGTACCTCATTTTGCTAACCTTGCGTAACTGCTGCAACAGACCACATGGTACATTTTTGTTTGACTTCAGTAAAAATAATAACACAGCACGTTTTTGCATAAACTCTCCTACACGTGTTTGCAGGTTCTTCCTACGACGGCGGTGGTTGGCATCCAGATTGAAACACCCTATCTGTTATATTAACCTTCAGCTCTGTTACTTCGCATCCTCAGTTACGCTTGGAACAATCCGAATACTTTCCAGCGACATTGGACTCCTCAAAATTATTGTCGACCTTTGGTGAATCCAAAACTTCACTTGACTTGTTAATTTTGTGTCGAAAATTGTTGTAGTTCAAACATCTGTTCCACAACACATATATACGTATATATATATATATGTCTATGTATATACATATCCAGCATATGGATTGATATATATATATATGTATATGTAGAGCATCTTCCAAAAAAAGCAAAATGTAGCATCTAAAGATAAAGGAAACATACGCATGTACGCATATATATAACACATTTCATATAACATAAAGTCTAATATATGCCAAACATATTCATGCATCTGTGTGTATACATGTACATATATATGATATGGGACATGTTATATATATCCCACAACATAACGTAAGACTTCAGAATTGTCCGACCAACGGGATTCGGCTTGAAGCTCGTTCAAAAGGGAGGACGATCCTTTTTGCATGAATCCTGGTTTTTTAAATATCTTGTAAAATTTCAAAATCGAAAGTTCAGACATAGTGCGTACAGTATATTGACTGTAAATAAGTGGTTAATGGAAAAACTGGAGTACATCGAATAATTCCCAAAATTATCGGCTTGGTGGTGATAAGTTTTCATCATTTTGGCAAAACAACCCGTTATTGACGTTAGCTCATTCTTTCAATGCTCATAAATGCGATCAGTGCCATTTTCGAGAAGAAATACGTCATCCTATGGCCTGAGAGTGCTTCATTTTGCGGCGTTTTGAAGATATGGTCGAAATGGAAATACACGACCATACATTGTTGACTTTTCATTTCAGCAAGAACACCAACATACTTGATAGTGAAACATGCATGACAGCATTTCCAGCTTCCTTGTCTATACGATATTTATGCTATTTCTCTTCCTTTGCAAGATTTCGGGCAGAAACTGGTCGACGAGACTTTGCTGTTAGAAATGGTTGGAAATGACGCTATGATACAGTTGTTCCCATCTTCGACGTATATGGAACGGCGTAAGAAGAAGATGTTATGTCTCACTCTATCATCGAGAATCTTCAGAAACAAATTCTGTCCACTCTACTCAATTGTTTTTTAACTAGATTGAGGTCGCGTGGCGTTTGTGTGGAACAATATACGGAAGCAGATGAAATCAAGCTGCCTGCCGATCACCGGGAGGTATAAGTTTCAGCCGGTTGCACTATGATGTTTAAAATGTCAGATGTCTATCGCGGTGCAGGAAAATGTTCCAGTCTATATGACAACCAACGGAATTAAAGATGATGATTATTATGTTTATCGTCATTTCCCCAATTTTGTGAGTAATTATCTCGTTATATATTCCACCTCATGTCTTGTGATGGCTGTTGACAGCAATTTTTGTACCACCGTAGCCAGGATGTTTTCGTTTGACAAGAAGCACTTTAGGTCACTATTTTGATCTAGTCGGCAGACATTTAACTCTTACGTACAGGAGGTTTTGTGGTGCAAACGGAATCCCTGTAACTGTATGAAACGACTTTTGTTTGCTTTCTCGCATACAGACTGCCGCTACCATTAAGTTTTGTTATTCGTAGGTTTTTCAATTTATCACCTGCCCATCTTCACCTTTTAAATCCCCTCCTCAAAGTTTTCTCAGTTTAATGAATTGTGTAAACAGAAAATGTTGAAGATATTCCCGAGTAAGCCGGCTGCGTTATATACATATATATATTACAGGTTCAGTCTATCGCCAATGTGGAAACCTGGCTGTTTGCCAAGTACCACTTCATATTCATACTGTAAGAGGGGAATTCCGCGAACTACCTGGTCAAACTGTTCCCCACCTCATATCATACATAAGGGTTGCATATAGTACAATATAATTGGATACATTATCAAACATAACTGATTATGAGCAATTCAGGGAATGGAATCGCCAGCTCCATCCTACTTACCGGGTCCATAAAGAATGTCCAAGTGTGCAGTATACGTTCACACCGGTAGCCTCTCCACCCAATTGACTTCAGTTATGATCAGCGTCGGAATATGCAGTATATGTTCCAACCAGTAGCTGCTTCTTCCAAACCACTTCCGTTATGAACAATTTGAGGAACGAAGTGATGGAAAACCTGTGTTTGAAGCATTTGAGGTACATAATAATCATCATCTTTAATTCCGTTGGTTGTCATATAGACTGGAACATTTTCCTGCACCGCGATAGACATCTGACATTTTAAACATCATAGTGCAACCGGCTGAAACTTATACCTCCCGGTGATCGGCAGGCAGCTTGATTTCATCTGCTTCCGTATATTGTTCCACACAAACGCCACGCGACCTCAATCTAGTTAAAAAACAATTGAGTAGAGTGGACAGAATTTGTTTCTGAAGATTCTCGATGATAGAGTGAGACATAACATCTTCTTCTTACGCCGTTCCATATACGTCGAAGATGGGAACAACTGTATCATAGCGTCATTTCCAACCATTTCTAACAGCAAAGTCTCGTCGACCAGTTTCTGCCCGAAATCTTGCAAAGGAAGAGAAATAGCATAAATATCGTATAGACAAGGAAGCTGGAAATGCTGTCATGCATGTTTCACTATCAAGTATGTTGGTGTTCTTGCTGAAATGAAAAGTCAACAATGTATGGTCGTGTATTTCCATTTCGACCATATCTTCAAAACGCCGCAAAATGAAGCACTCTCAGGCCATAGGATGACGTATTTCTTCTCGAAAATGGCACTGATCGCATTTATGAGCATTGAAAGAATGAGCTAACGTCAATAACGGGTTGTTTTGCCAAAATGATGAAAACTTATCACCACCAAGCCGATAATTTTGGGAATTATTCGATGTACTCCAGTTTTTCCATTAACCACTTATTTACAGTCAATATACTGTACGCACTATGTCTGAACTTTCGATTTTGAAATTTTACAAGATATTTAAAAAACCAGGATTCATGCAAAAAGGATCGTCCTCCCTTTTGAACGAGCTTCAAGCCGAATCCCGTGAAGCGGTTGGTTGTCAAAATATTATACGCACATATAATTTTGGTATACGTGTGTATATGTAGGTGTATAATTATAGTATTTCGAATGTTTTTTCTATATATAGCGTATCACAAATATCAAATATATCGTCTTCTTTTTACATGAATTCAAGTGTCTACAAATGTGTGTGCCTATATTAACTTATGTATTTTTACTGCACATTCGTGAGTAAATTCATGTTCACATGTGCATACGTGTGTATTAACATGCGTATTAGTGTATGGAATTTTGTGACTACGCAGATATTTCTTTCCCTTTCATGTGTTTATGTAATACAGGGAAACATACACACAGGAAATTACTTTATGCACGTGGAGCCACATTAATACACGTATCACTTATGTATGTGTGGGTTTTCTGCAATTCAAGAACCTTCGGAACATTCACATGTACAACAACGTGCATTTCTCCACCTCCATCTAGGAGGGCGAATTGCCCAGTGGGTAAACTGCGCTTCAATGTTACCCGGTGTATTAGTATGCCTTACAAATTTAAGTTTCGTACGTACGAAAGTAAAGGCAATCCCTATTCAGCCCGGGTTATGGCCCAAATTTCCGCCAGTGACGACAGGACCTTTACTTCCTTTTGCTACTTGAGATACAACATTCGACACGTACTGTTTAGAGAATCCATGCAACTTACTAACGATATCGCTATGCTCCAGTTTAGCCACAACCCAGTTTGCATTACTAAATGGTTCGGTAACCATTCCCGTTCACAGTGAGAAACGCGTGATATGAAAATCCGGTATCGTCATTCCCCAACCTCCAACCGTAGGTGTGCAGTAGAAAAAATGAACACAGTACAGTTAACCTTGATACAAAACAACGGTTAAAGTCAACGATAGAGCTCATCAAGGACAAATAACGTTCATGAATCGTTCAGTTATATTACGGAGAATTCGGAGTGTCCCAAGTGTGAAGCGCTGGACCTGAATTTTACTGCAACATTGGAATTTGTTTACTGGCTGGCTGGCTGTCACCGGTTTTGTAGGAGGAACTGACAGGTGTGCATAGCAGAATTTATTCAGATGTGTTGTCATTACTTTTCAACAACTGTTACGCAAAATTAGCAGAACGAGCCACAAAACAATGGAAACGCCACAGGTGTTGTATCGCTGCTGGCGAACAAAGTTAGTCCGTGGACAATAAAATGACTTGATTGCAGTGCCAATTAACCGCATGCCGGAACTATACGGTAGAGTAGGCGTCAAGAGTGTGCAAGATTCCGAGAATGAGGGACTCACGGAATCGATGCACTAAATCACCGTGCAAAGGACACATTGCCCGCGCGTTGGAAAGGATATTACTAGAGTCGGCCATAGAACCGGTTAGTTGATAGTCGTACTCGCGACCACTTATTTGGGCACGCAAAGTCCCATGAAGTGTTTGTTTAGTAACGCATGCAAACAGTAGCGGGGCAACGTGAAATGAGTTATACATACACAAGTCGGCAAAACACATACCCTATAATCATCCATTCATAGCGTCCATCGATGATTCGTCTATCTGGTCCGGGTATGTAACCGCCGAGAGAATTGGGAAAGAGGTCGAAACTTCGCAGTTTATTTTTTATCGCTGCAACATGCGTCGCATCGCAGCACATGAATTTTACACTTTCCGCCGGTGTTTACTTCCCTACTGATAGATTTCAGGTGGTCCGTCTATTATTACTCAACGTGATCTACACCACACAAACGCCCATAGAACGTTGACGCATCTCGTTTGTCGATTGACTTGTTTGAAAAGTTTTAAACGTCCTCCGGTGACATGTCATTCACATGTTTAAACTGAACGTCGTGCAGATCACCGCCTGGTCTTTTTGCGCTCTAACGCACTTATTGTGACTGTTTTTTCGCGTACCTTACTTGATTTTGTACTGTGTGGAAGGTGCTCGTGGTCGCTGTTATGTGTACATAAACTGTCAACCGTCGTTGTCGCTACATTGCTACTGTTTACAATGCAGTTACTCTAACAGACGATCGGAAATGAGGAAGACGGAATGCGGGCAGGAAGTTTATGTAACACGTGCCACTTACCAGTCTCTTTCAAAGGAGTCTCCCAATGTTTGATCACTAGGTACAATGCTGGATGTATGCTGTCAGATTGATTCCAATTTCCTTCCGTAATTCGCATTCGATAATAACGCACCATCCTGGTGGCACTGACAAGTCGTTCGGAATCTCATCCGCAGCGTTCACTTCTAATACCCCTGGTACCTCCGCCTCTCCCAAAGTCTTCGCCGGTTTTAATCGACGGAACTATACGGTCATGGGCTGTGACATCTGTCGATGTCTTGAATGTAACGCAGCGGAATACTGAGCACCCGTTCGAAAGCAATTAGGTCTTTCCATTCAGGAAGCAGTTTGGCTGGTATTCCAGGGAATGGGACGTCCGTACGCAGGTTGAATTTCTCCCCAGCGAGCAAAAGGACGCCACACACCTTTTTGCTGTAGTATTTTTATTGAAACCGCCGAGCGCAAATAGAATGACGACTAACCCGTTCACGAATTACAGGAGTGGGATATCGCAAGGATACGAGATACTGTATAGTTAACGTGGACAGTCTTCCGATCTGACGAAAGTTGAAGCCTTCGAACAAACAACAAGATGATTGGTGTTCGGTTGATGTAAGAGTTAACAGTACCGCGGTATGCCATCAAGCACTGTATGAGCGTCTCACTTTAAGGTTGGACTGAAAACGCTTTCACTAAACCCTTAACTTAGGTGCATTCGGCCGATCAACTTCCCTCCAGGTAGCAAAATGTTGTCCGTGTCTCATCTATCTTCATAAGCCCACACAGCTCAAGTACGGTGGCGCTTCTGAACCAAAGCCTTTGTAATGATCTAACTGTCTCGGAGCACCCGAGTTTCAGATCCGTCCGCTTGCCTTGGCAACTGACGAAGCACTAGTCGCCGACAACGACAAAACTTCAGCCTATTCTGTGGAATGATCTACTATTATCGGGATATAGCCTATTCTTTGACGCGGGACCAACACCAACCCACGCAGAACCCTCGTGACTATGGAGTCTACTTGCGGGTTTGGAACATCAATAACGGAACAAGCAACCAAGACTCAAAGGAAGTCCAAAGACCGCCACTCAATAAAGTATTTGTTAACCCCAGAGGCTTCTATCAGCATATGTCTCGTATAATTCAAACCAAGCCATGAATCGCACATATTCAAAGACAAGACGGCAGACTCACAAGTAACAATGATGAAGCAGCAAACGCACTGGCTGAACACTACGGCAAGGTATTCTATTATGGGCAACCAGAAATCACTAACGACCTGCATTATGCCTCTCCGAATGAGTGCGTTTAACAATGTCTCGGACCCCTAAACTTTGGCGCTGCATATTCACAACGAAATATGTTGGATCTGCCGGTGGGGAGTTACCCATGCTTCGGTGAAATTGCATCAGTAATGTTTAGAAAATGCGCGGACGTTTTGCTACAACCATCAGTCATATTGTTTGGTATGCCTTAAAAATTAAGGAAGGTTCCGACTGTGTGTGAAGCATATACCCTGTTTGTAATACTTGAGTCAGAAGGTCATTCAGCCCCCTAAAGCTACCGCCCAGTGGTATCGTTTCTATTGTTTTCTGAAATTGGAGAAAGCCTGATTGATCATACTAGACGGGACTCTCTGAATCATATGGGATATCTGCATGCAAATCAACCGGACTTTCATGAAACTGGGTAATGCCAGATGAGTCTCATGGAGGCAGTGAACTGGTAGACGATTGTAATGGACAATACCGTGTCGACGGGTGTTGTTTTCTTTGAGTTCTCGAAGGCATTCGATAGTGTGAATCATGATGTCCTATAAAACAGGCTTAGAGCGCTGGGCTTCATGAGTGGCCTGACCGCATGAATGGTAGCCGTAGACCGTGAGTTTCTGAGCTGTCGTGTTCGGGAAGGTTATTTTTCCGGAAGAAATCGCTTTAATGGCTTGGTAGGTGATGCAGAAATTGAAATCGTCAAAATCTGCATCATGACCTCATACCTGTTTGTTTTAACTGACCATTAATCAAAAACCACCTTCTCGTGATTGTTTTTCGAAAACTGGTATGGCTGCTGTTGTTGTGGTCGATTGCGTGTGTGAATGTTATCACAAGAATGATGACGTTATTTTTAATGTGTTTTTCCATCTTTGTCATCTGTTTTTTTATTTCACCCCCAGTTGTTTATTTTTAATTTGTAGGAAATGGATTATATCGCTATTTTCAAGGCAGTGTTTGAAGTTCGCGAATTTTGCACTTTCTCACACTTTCAGGAGTGTCTTCAGAGGTACTTGGACGAGGTGGCCGTTGTTTACGTTCGTGAGAGGAGACGTAGGTCGAAAGCCGCCTTGAAGTACGATAAGGTAAGATGACATGGTTTCCTGAAAACCGCCCAGATTTATTACCGTTGTATGAAGTACAAAAAGCATGGGAGTGTATGCAGGGGTGTGGGACGTGTCAAGTGGGTTAACTATTGTTAGCCTTATCGAATCAGTTCTCGCGACACATGTTGCAGATCACGATTTCATGTGGTCCGACAAGGAGCATATCTGGTTGTAAGCTCTTTCGAGTTGGAGCACGACCACCCTCTCAATCGTTTGCTATATGTGTGCCATCCTACGAATCATTGACTCACCGTCAATGAATTGAACGAATGTAGGAATCTGCTCCAATAAAATACACCAACTGCTAACATTGCTCAATATGTAGCGGATGTTTACGGGAAGTCTATCACAACCGCTGACGTTGGAAACATCCGCCGCAAGTTAAAGCCTGCAATATCAAGTGAGTTTGTCACGTAAGATTGGTCACGGAATGTTAGAGAACCTTGATGAGGTGCTGTCAATGATTAATGCTATGGGTATGGTGCGCACTATGAGGGATGAAGGCAGCAGATATACACAAATCTGCTTCGTCCAGCGAATACACATTGAACTGTTCCGACGTCTCCCTCATGTTGTGAATGTGGACGCAACTCACGGTACAAACAGGCACACGTATGTGATTTTATATTTTCTCATACGTTCGAAATTGGAAGTTATATCAGTTCCTAGTGACAGACGGTATGGGGCACGGCCAACCCGTGACGTATGGGTACGTTCGTAATAATGTAGCGAAAAGTCGTTCAATAAAGCACAATCTTTATTGTTCAGCTCGCTAGTTCCCACGCCACACCTGCGCTCGCTATTTTGAATCACAATTCCAGTCCACAACACCCCCAGGTTTCCGCTCACACGTTGTGTGCACTTCTATCCGGTTTAGGTGTGTGACTGACGCCTTCTATCCGGGGGTTTTCCACCCGCTAGTCCTCGTCCGTCGATCCGATTTCTTCGAGCGATGGCTTGTCCGGTCGCTCGTGCTGTCCTCCGTGCATCCACTGTGGGCTTTGATCGTACTCTGCAGCCGTGTTGGGATATTCCTGAGAGTGTTGGAACAATCACGCCTTCAATTTGGTCACCCATTCTATTTTGGCAGCCACGTCTCGTCTGTTGGCCTGATCCGGTCGAGCGACGACTCATCCGGTAGCACACACCGTCCTCCACCCGCTTGCTGTGGGTTTTCGAAGGGATCTCCTCTGTGTTGAGGTATTCCACCAAGAGTTGGAATGCTCGCACCACCAGCCTGACAGTCCACCACAATAAGAAGTATGCATCACCACGTAGGCTTTTCGAAATTTTTCGGGAAATGATAGGTGACCCGATTGAGGTGAAAACATTTGTCATGGATAAGATGGCTGCATAAATGAGGGCAGCACATGTGGTGTTCGGCTGCCACATTCTATTGTGTTACTTTCATCCACGTGGTGCCTTACGTAAGCATGTAAGTGGGCAAAATTCGTCCGTCATAGTTCTTGCAAGATAAACTCTTTTCCCAGTCGTTTTATCTTCCACTGAGTGGATACGGCAGAAGATGAGGAAGAGTAAGTTGCACTGTTACACTGTATACCGTAGGTTTAAACGTAATCTGTACATCGTCGGCAGAAAGGATAAGAAGTTTCTGTATTATTTGCTGTATAATTGGCTGTAAATCAAGCAGAAGTGGACCATCCATGCACAAAGCGCTGTTGACCACTTCGGCAATCGCACTAATAATAGACTGGAGAACGCGAAAGTACGATTGGAGAGGAGAACGCACCCAAGTGACTTCCTAGCCGTCGGCATTCAAAAAATATGGAGCCACTGTGACTGTCTGCTACGGGAGTATGGAATGCAAACGACCTACGGGTGCGACCGTCGCGAAATTGTGGAAGTTGAGTGGTACCTGAAGAACATTCTTCAAAGATTGACGACGTTTGCAAATCACCTTGTCCAAAAACATCTGGAGGGACGGACTCCACGACTCCTTGTCGAAACAGTGTCTGAGTGCAAGGTAAGCACTTCTCCAGTGATCACTTTGAACATTGCAGTTTCACGTGCAACAAGGTGGCAGTGCTTCCATCGTCGATAGCATACGCGGCACAAGTGAATGCACTATTTACCGTACATCGTGGCTCCCATGTATTCACATTCTGTTGGTGTTTCGTAAACATCTCCACTCCTACGGTGAGCTCGTTTCTAGTGTTCATTTTCCTTTACAAACTTGAGGTTCCCATTCATGAGCGGTGGCTTGCAGAGTACAATTTGCCAATTCGGCGGTTGGTAGGCCCGCAGCTTCGGCCGCTTGATGCAACCAGTTTCAACTGCCACTATAAAGCCCTTAATCATGCACTCGAAAAACTGCATGACTGCAACAGCTTACTTCAACATCACCATTAATTTTGCCAATAAGATAGTGGAGCGTGCTAATACTGGCTTACCTTTATACGACTCCCCGATGGGCTCAGCTACGAGTGGTATGCAACCGAGGTGGGTGAAAAAGCCTACAACAGGACAGCCGTGTGGACATTGTGGCGATTCGGTACAGATGGACAGTTATTGCTGTGATGCTGATCAGCTGGTTTTTCATTCCAAATGTATCCAAGTGGCAGACATAAACGAGCGTTCACTCTAAGACAAATAGCTTCTATCTCAGTCGCCTGTTGAGTGCACGTTTTGTCAGTTCCGTAGATGTTGTCTCGCCCTCTCATGCAGCGCATCACGTGACAAGCCTAAGACCAAGTGACGCTCACTGCTCAAACTTGGGCATGCACACCCACACATCCATCGGCCCGAAAACCTTCTTTCACGTCGGAACGCACGCACGCACGAGCACG
>LUCH01006139.1:12555-35975 GCA_013368495.1 Paragonimus heterotremus | reverse complement strand
AATTCCTGCGATCAGCCGTCCTGAGATGATAAACAAAAAAAACAAAGCATCAGTCAAATGAGGCCAGAACTTTCAGGAGCACGAAATCATTATTAACCTCAGATATGACAAAATATTCACAAAATACCCCCATCGTTCCCGTCGTCGTCAGGCCCAGCGACTGTGAACTAGTGGACTATCACTCTGGCTCCTACTCAAAAACAGTGGGTTCAACTGCCCGGGTTGCAGAATGCTGATAAGACCTAGCAGCTTCCCAGACTATAAACTGCGTCCCTTAGTCACGAGATCAAGGTCATTCGAATACCCCACACGTGGACACAGACCACTCATGAGTAACGTGGTAATCGTAATCAATAAGACAAAGGCTTGTATTTAAACAAGCGCTTAACGGTGAGACCAATAGATTACGGAATCTTGGAACAAAAAGGACAGCATCTGCGACCATATGGGCAATTCGCGCACATTCGTTAGCTGACCAAACCGACTCGGAATTGTAATCGTGTCGTAGCACTACAAAACGCTCCTGTCCTCAAAACTAAACATCTTCGAAACTGAAGACTCATGAGTGATTCGTGACTTCAGTACCCAAGAATCCGCGGATGATGTGGCCAATTACTGAAAAAATTAATTACCACAAAGATCAGTGCTCAACAAGTGAGTCTGGTGCGGCATAAGAGAAAGTAGTCTTAAATGCGTGATGTTACTTCAGGTGCAAACAACCCGCTAAGCCGCATCTAAAAGTGATAGCCATATCGGCTTGAGCTTCCGTAAACGTCAAGGGCTGGTACATCATTACCGAATACAAATATGTTGCGATTGATGAAATAACTGGTAGTCATTCCCAATTGTCTACAACAGTTTCAATCTTACTAAACCACCCGCTCAAAGAGATTTTTCGCGCAAGCTGACAAATTTAATGGAAACATCTCCAACCATGTATGGCGTTGCTGTAAAAGCGGGTGACTGTCAGGATTGAAATGAAAACCCAACAACTATCGCACGTTTATCAATTTGAACACGAAGTTCGAAGAACGTGGAATGTGGGTTCACAAGCGCGGCGCATTCCAATCGTTTGGGTCGTCCGAACATTTCACAATCATTATGCCACATATGAATATCCAACATACGTGAAATATATCCCCAGCTTATGATGTCTCAATGAGGCCTAGAAGTAATCACGTTCACAGCCGTGCAAACGAATACAATCACGCAGCCTGAAGGCAGAATCAATAACCGGTAGCTAGAAGCGAGGATAACAAGCGATCCTCGGACGAATGTCTGCAGGTGAATGACTGTTTTTTCATAAGTCCGAATCATTATAATTTAGACAACTGTTGGGAAACAAACACACACACACACGATATGTACTTTAAACAGCAGTCATCAAAGAAACAAAATAGCAAGTTACACACTTTATGGACTGCGTCTGTGTAGTGGCAAGTTGTCCCTTGATCATTCCCTGAGATGTCAGAAACCAGATCGCAAGAAACGGTATGAGAAACACGAACGTTCTCGTTAAAAGACAAACGTTGTTCACAAAAACTGTGACACTCCTGTTCTGGTTTTGTTGTTCACAAAAACTGTGACACTCCTGTTCTGGTTTTCGGAAGAGGAAATAAAGGCAAAACAGAGGAAATAGGAATATCTGCGAAAAGCTAAAACTTCAGAAGAAGTCCGTCTGTTATGACGGTTTCAGTAACTTAAAGTATTACAAACCGCGTGCCAAATCAACACACGTGTAGATTATTCAATGGCATTCACACATAAGCATGCATACTTGTGCATATATATACATTTCAGTTCGACTGATTACGAACGAATGCGATGGTTTTTAATTGTCGTGTGGAAAGTTTCAACCGTCACATCACAAGAAATTTGTTGCCACGTAATACACTGCATCATAGGTGGGCTGAAAACACCAGCAGGTTGTCCAAATGAGAACCGGAGCAAGGAAGGTAACAGATAATTGAAATCGCGGTAGCAGACACCGAGTTCAAACGTCATACAGTCGAAGAAGTATAACAATGGAACGAAATGAGAACAGAAGGGACACATTTTGAAAATAAAACAATATTAAAGCAAAGAAAACAACAGGAAGAAGGCGATATGAAACGGAATTATCGTTGGGAGACTCATCGGATACTAGCGTGGGTGACTGCCTAGTTTTCGTCAAAGAAGCGAAAAGCTTACATAGAAAAAACCAGGTGAACATAGTGAACACCACAGAAACAGGAATCAGCCGAGAAAAGCTAACTTTTTTCTTAAGTGGTGGGCACTTTAATACCACCGAGTGCGATCGAGATAGTCAACAGGATATTTTTACATTGTTACGGCCGTTGAGATATACAACATGTGACAGCGACTAACGTTAGGATCTCACTAAGACCCAGCTGTCAGCTTTTGTAAGGATTAGATAACTAGTAAATTGCGAAAGAAGCAAACAGCGTGTAGTTGATGTCATCTTGGTTTCCAAATGTGTAAATTTTGTACAGGACTTATTGGATTAGTAGATCATGCTTGCTCATGTCTGTCGTCATTTCGGATGCATGTGGTGCACTCAGCTTCCAGAAGAACGCTGTTCTCCTGTGCTTCCATTTCGCCGCTGATTGCAATATGATAGTGAAGAATCGTACATTGAGATAAACAATGCGTTAACACTTATCAGCCGTTCTCGAGTGAAGTATGAAAACAAACAACAAACTAGTCGACGTCACATCAGGCTGCATTTACCGTCCTAAAACGAGAGGCTTCCAAACGGATTTGAATACTAAGAGTTCACTAGATTTAGACAAGAGAGATATCGCGCTTATTGTACCTCAGGACCTATCGATGAGTAGAACGACATTACAAACACTGTTTTGTCTGTATTCACAAAAATGTTGGGATAGCCAATGTGAGTAACAGCAGTATAATCTAGAGAGGAACAGGTAGTTCATTTACCGCCTCAAGAAATAAAAGTACAGTCTGTCGAGCCTCGTTTACTTCATCTTATTTCTCCACAAAAGGTTCTCTAGTCCACATCGTAAACGTGTCACTTGTCAATACTCCAGATTCACTGAGGTGTGCATTCACATTTGCAATGAGTCGTGCCAGAAGAACGCTGCTTACACGACCAATCGATCGTTTGCTGGGCGCCTATTAGGAGTTCAAAGAACAAAATGACAACTACACAACTCTCACAATGCGTTCCTCAGTCAGCTGTACATAAAATTTCAGCTTGGCAGATTGATGCATGAGGACTGTTTATAAACGGACTTATGTGCTGCAACATTTCAACATGAGATCAATGCGTAGAAACGTTGGGTCCAGTTTACCGTACTGTTTCGTCACGAAAGGACTGGGCTAACGTTAAGCCTCAAAAGGTGTTTCTCTAGGGGGTGTTTGTGCAATAGCGTACTTAATAAAAAGTACTTTCGTACATCGTTAAAATGATTCACTTCGGTGGAAATGCTTTTCTTTATAAAGAACGTACTATATTGCATACCAGCACACAGTCAAACCAATGCAGTAGTATGCCTACACCAAACCCTTGCATTAGTTTGCGTTGTCCTAAAATGGCCGTAAAAGTGATCGTGCGCACTTAGCCCGAAAGCCCTAGTAACATGATACGGTGCGAACAAACACGGCTGACCACTTGAATCATATAAAGCAAAATGACATTTGAGCCCACAAACAATGACACCCAGTAGAGGTCCTAAACAAACCACCAATTAGAAGGCAGCAAAACAATGGTGGACAAAACAACCAATAAATCAATGGGAAACGAAGAATTCTTCGCCAGTCAAAAGAACTCGATTTATTATAAAGTCTGTGCAAACTAGATTGACCTTGACAGTTCGTGATGGGTTGACGACCGCGTCATTCGGCCTAGTGTTATATAATGTGAACAAACTCACTGCTCCTGATAGCAAATCAACACAAAATGTGTGACTAGGTGCGTGTTACTACAGTTTGGCACAGCGTACTGGAAAAACACACAACAGACGACTAAATGAACAAATAACAAGGTGCAGTTTAAAAAGGGATGGTCATAAGCCGAGAAATCCAACGCACGGTTTGATGTGTATAAAAATTCATCTACACCACCTGCGATCATGGAAAACTAATGAATGGTCAACCCACGAGCAATTTAAATACCGACTGTCTCGTTAAACGAGGTCAGCGTGGTTGGGGCTTTCCAAGTTGAGTGGTTAACATTCGT
The DNA here is from genome assembly GCA_013368495.1 of Paragonimus heterotremus. NCBI lineage: Eukaryota > Metazoa > Platyhelminthes > Trematoda > Plagiorchiida > Troglotrematidae > Paragonimus > Paragonimus heterotremus. Next base: position 31,774 of record LUCH01006139.1, on the reverse strand, counting down.
TTACCTAGTTGATTGAAAATACTCTCTGACATAGCAACATGCCACAATCAGTAAGCATAAGTGATAACTCCCAATGAGCCCAATGGAAAGCGACGCACAACTTTCGGTTGCCTCAACAGCTATATTGCAAACCGGTACAACTCACAGTGATGAAATAAATAACACGTTGATATTCGATTCAAGAGTCTACACGCTATAATGATACAGTTCACTGAAAGCTTTCAACAATTCCACGGTTACATTGGTGAGCCAATCGTGCAAAGAATATTACCAAATGTGAAGGACTATCGTACACTGTTCAGTATACTTATTGTGATTATCAAAAAGACTAAAACACAGCTTAACACTGTATACAAAGATCAGTTCTGTCTGAAAAGTTACTCATACAAAGGACTAATTATACTGGCATCCGTTATCCAGATTATCTTTCGGTCTTTGCACATAAGAAATCAAGTTAGCTCGGGGTTTGTCCAAAGTTGATCATAAAGAAGGTCACAATCACTAGAAAAAACAGGAAACGACAAGAGAAACATCAAATATCCGAAGTAGGTGATATCGATAGAATGTGCCAGGGATTCTGTGTTCATAAGTACATCTCACTATCACCGCGGGTATTCGTGTAACGCATATACATCGAGAAACTAGCCGAAAACTCAACACAAAGGATAATAGACATTGAAAAGAATCGGTACGGTATTCCAGAGTATAGATGCAATGAGATGTACAAAAAACAACTCCGAATATAAATTAAAAATATTCAAAAGCTTACCCAACTTGATCAGACAGACAGGAAAGTGCGGACACGCGTTCTGTCGGAGTAGCGGTGTGAGACACAGATGGTTCATCAACAGAACAGGTAGCGGCAGTGACGGCAAACAAAATATCTAATTCAGCACTGAGAAAACCACAAGGAAAATTCAGAAAATATATAAACACGTTATCATCACCATCAGCAGCAAAGGCATACTTAAACGTCACGAGATAAAAAACTAAAAAAATATATTGAGGTGATAATAACCATGACTCTCATAGCCGTGGTTCCAGTGTTACTTAGGTAAAGCTCTACTAGCAAAAAAAGAACACAAGAAAGACAATCATAAAGTTTGGACCACTGGTGACAGTGAAAAGGATCAGTGAACGCTTCTACTATAGGAGGGGAGCACAGAAGCTTAGCCGTTAGTGGTGGTCCGAAGATACAACAAATTCGGAAATAAATGCTAACCACCTTTGATATCGGTTGATGATTAGTGTCCAGTAAGCAAAGGTCGAAGCAGTTTGTCAGTTATACAGGACAATTCTCCTAATGTTTGATCATGTGATCGGGTCTACTTATCTAAAAAGTGGTCAGCAAAGAGATATAACATCCCATGTGTGTAGCATCTTCAATGGAACTGCAGCTGATCGCCAAAACTGGGATGACGAGAGATGTAATCGCCATCAATGTAGCAGATAAACATGATTACCCAAACCAGGTTGCTGAAACGGTCAGAGCAGACTAATCGACTGATTTACAGTGCAACCCCTTCGGAATACAAGGTGTGGAAACAGTAATGGCATATCTGATGATAGACGCTTAGGTGAATGTCCCCTGAAAGTGTCCGATGAAGGCGCAAACGGAAGACACGGAACAGACCAACTGATCTAAACTGATAACATACTAAGTCTAAAATGCGTTAACAAAAACACGAATTAAGTCAGTCCCGACTAACCATAGCGCACAAATGAGTGTAAATGAACATAGCAGATCATGGAGAAAGCAGGATGGGTATGCACGATCCAGATAAGTGGGCTGTATGACAGTTCAGGAAATTCCGCAAAGAAGTAATGGACTTGAACGATCCAAGTTACGTACTCCGTATGTCATCTGATCGTTTATCGTACCGGGCATTATATGCTGAGACCACCAACAATTGGGTAAAACCGCGTGGTGGTCAACCAACAACGTGGTCACGAAATACGAAGACCTTGGCTGCTACACTGAGCAAAATGGGTAGGTGTCGCTTGCCTGGATAGAGTCCTCGTGATCACTCAAACAGCTGGTTAGAAACGCCATCCCAGATGGCGGTATGTCGCAGTCAATGGCATACCTGCATTCATACCGTTTCTAGTTCTTCCCCTTAGTCTTCTTTTAATAATTTTCAACCTTCTTAGTAACGTTTTCTTCTAGGATACTCCAAGTCACTCCTGAGGTGAATGACAGCTCAAGCCACAGTACGTTTTGGTCGGGCTCATGGCTGTTATGATGATGATGATGATAATGAGTCGCGCCATTTTATTACTCTCTTAATTGCGCACGGCATTTCAGAATACGCGTTGACAGGGTGAAAAGTCCGAAGAGAATGGACAATGGAAGTAAAACACAAAATGTTTTACACACCAACTAACAGCATATTGAGTACCATGTTGAAATGAAATTCACATCAAGAAGCTGGTAGACTAACAAGCACGTGGATGATGTTGCGAAAATACTTGAATGCGTCTGCCCCGCAAGTGCACAAACGAATGTTTCATTCCTGATACCAAGCCCAAAAGACAATCCAGTAACCGGTAAAATGCTATTAGATTTGAATTAGCCTACATAAAACTTTTAACCATGTTCTAGTGCAAGTGGCAAGAGATAGGGGAAAATGATAATGCAAGAGGTTTCATAACAAGGACGCAATTTGCTTTCGTTGTGTCACTTTTAACAACCACTGTAGTCAGAAGTGAACAACGTCCTTCAGACCCAAGCCTCATGAAGCTAAGACTTCGAAGTAAACTCGATCGATTGGTCGTTAGTCTAATTCTAGATAAGACTGTGAAATGCGTATAGCGCAGAAGGCGACGGAGTGCCATTCGCAAAATGGTCCCAACCGGCCGAAAGCTACAGAAAAGGATGAACACACTTATTAGTGTATTACACTTAGTTCTTAAGGGGACAAAGACAAAACTGTACGCAAAGCAGTCTTAAAATGGTATTACAACGAACGGCATAGATTTCACAAAAACTGCGTGTGTTGAGACGTTGTAAGTTCGGCACCTATATAGAAAACTAATGATACGACAGCATCAAAAGTGTCGGAGACTGACGAATGCCACCTAGAATTGCGCTACCCGACCGTTAATTCAATGGGGCGGATAAAACTTACGTCAGTTAATCGTTTTTAATGTATCATTATCGGAAGTGGGGAGGAGCACACGTTACCGCCAGTTATATATTCGTCAAAAAAAAGAAATCCGCAGTAGCGAACTGGCACCGCTAGTCTGACTACAATGGATGACACCACAGGAGTAGTGTTAGTATCCCACACTAGCAGATGCAACCACACCAAGCGTTGCAGTCGTGCTGCTTTCAAGTAGTTGGGCTCACTGTAAGCTGGCTGATTAACAACCAAGGCATTCATAAATGATCGAAACAATTAACCATCAAACTTCGTTTTATATAATAGGCAGACACAAACCACACGCGCGTATCTATAAAGTGTCGAAAAGAAAACGAACGATGTCCTACTTCTCCGATTCTTCCGCGTTGCCTGAATCACGTAATTGCGCCAAACACTGTTCACGTGTGAGACCCGCATCCGCCAAGCTTGACACCCCCATCAGTTGGGCCAAAATAACGTCTGAAACGTAAATAGTCAAACATGTTTGTTTGATACAGTACACTTGCTTTGGCTGTAAAAACATGAACAGAATACAATCAGAATAAAGTAAGTCAGGAAAGTCAAATTCAGGGAACCGTAACAACAGCCGAGAAACCATCAGAAAAGAATTAGGAGCCCAAATCTATGAGGTCAAAGAAGTGCCCCTCAATCCAAGTAATCCTTGATGGCAGAGGAATTTTTCTTATTCTCACAAGAAGTCCGATCGTGATTGAGATTCCACTTTACAACTGCGAAACGTGATCGCTCACAGTGGGAGAACTGAAATGTCATCAAGTAGTCGGACATCCATATCATTCCTCAACAGTGCGAGTCGGCTACCACCTGCGGATGAGTAATGAGGTTAGGAAAGAAACATCGGGTACTGATGGTCAGATTAATTTGATCACCCAGGCTTTGAGAACACAGACTGAGATAGTCTACCGAAGTATGAAAGTTGTCTACCAATTACATACCACTTCAATCAGTTTGCTGATGTTTCAGTCAGCTGACGTAAGGGGCATGACAGCATTAATAAACCGAACACCATAGAGCCCGTTTGTCTCTTGGACCGATGGCCTTATGATTCACACAATCTAAGAGTAGAGATGTTAGAAGACAAATTGCAAAGCCCCTCATCATTTTGTCCCTGAAATGGGGCTATTTTTCACAATTATGTGATGGTTAAGTAATTGAGCCAATCAGCGATATGATGTTAATGGTGACGACAGGTGCAAACAACAGTCGATATGGCAATGTATAGAGGTAAGCACTGTAGCCCCAGCGAAACAACTGTAGAACTCTGCGTCTAATGATATTTTCTTCTTTCAAAATCGTATTCGTCAATGTGGAGGTCAACTGTCCCTGTTTGAACAAAGCTACAGTCACACAGAGAGTAAAGTATACTAACTATACGTACTGTCCAAAGTATCGAGTTGGTTGCAGTTTCAGAAGTCTTTGTCTTAACACATCCAGGTGTGTCGTTTATGAAAGACAATCAGGTAGAAGAGTCTTCTAATAATTCTCTATCGGTTAATGTAGACTACAAACGTATAGTTCGATTTTTCTCCATTAAATATCTCGGGTTTATTCCGAGTAGCACTACAACTTGGTCACCTTATGTTAAAGATGTCCTTACCAAACGTAAGAAAATTATCTTCCTATGTCCAGTGGTTAAACGGCCAGATGAATGCCAGCGTCGGTATGAAAACTGTTTACGGTAACAAGTATCAGAGGAGGCCAATGATCATCCAAATTGAAAGAATCGCTGGTTCGTTAAGGCCGAAATAAAAATGGGAACGACGACGTCCTCATATGAATTAGCTCCGTTTACGTAACTCATTACGTATAAAATGTTTTGTTCTTTGGCCACTTTTTTGTCTTGTACAACTGATGGCACACATTCAGTTCGCTGGGTGGCTTTTGTCATATAAATATTGAAGATCGAATAAGAAGACGCAGTTCGTAACGCTGCAAACCACTCTTCTTATGGTCAGTAGAAGATAACATCCGCAGCAGAGATCGACTACTGTATGAAGATAGTTTGTAAACATGTCAGATTTTGTGACTTCTAAAGGATAAACTCCCTAACGAATGTATGCGAACTTAGGTGTTGAAGATAAGTTATATCAGATGAGGAGGAGGAAAATTCTGATACGGATGGCTGACAAAAACTCGTATTCATTGAAGATAACCTCGGTATCGTCTTCAACGACAACTGGTCGAGAAGGAAACAATGATGAACTCCCTTGAGCAAAATTCTCGTTAGAAAAATCATTGACATTTAGTAAGCGACCATCTCGACCATACATACGCCGGACACTAATTCAGAAGCATGCCAATTAACCTGCAACCGAAATATGCAAAACACATTGTTACGTCATATGTTCTCCAAGGATGCTTCTCCAGTTACACGGAGTTAACATCATGATGTTTGTCCGTAACAAACTATCATTTAGATCAGTAGCTACTGGTTAGTGTCCATCACTGAGGGCGGTTGCAAATACACTACACGGATTCAACTCAAACAGATGACGAATGTATAAAATAAGCGGGTCTTGGCGCCGGTCGGCTTTGATAGCACATTGGATGAGGTACGTTGAAAGGAAGACAGTTACGCTAGTGATGACTGCGAGGAAGTATAGCCGTTCGGCAGATCAAACTACTTAGGAAGTTACAGGTATTCATGAAAGAACGGACATAGGAAAATATGGCACATAGATTTGGAAAGAGGATGATTTTAGCAGTTACAGTGTAAGGTGATTGCTGCTAAGATACGCAAAGGAATAGTTAATTAAATAAAAATCAAATGAATAATTGATAAGTAGTGGAAGAATTTGGTTGATATAAAAGTGGAACAACAAGCACAACTGATTGTAGCATTTGCATTTTTATGGATTTTTAGGCCAACTCCTTTCAAACAAAGGTACTACCCCGGAGTTTCGTTCAGGTTAGGGTTCGTCAGTAGTGTACATCCTTGTCACGGTTTGGACTAGAACTCCGACCACGTTTTCCTAAAGCAACCGTGATGAGCACTGCGTCATTTACCTCATAGTGGGCACGACCAAATTCTCATACGCAAACACTCAACTTCATTTGCTCATGAGCGATGGTCAGATTGTCCAATCCCCTCGACAGGAGACAATAACTAATGGGCTCCAACAGGAGTGAAGCGAGAGTACATTGCTTCTACCAATCGTGAGCGATACTCAACAGAAATGAGCTAGTTATGGAAAGCCACGTTTCGAACTGTTGCAAAACAGGTCTATCGCAAAATACAAAACGGTAGGTATAGGTCAAGTGGCTGATAAAGATCACAACCACTGGGAACGATAAAATGAGGGTAGTCGAATTGATCGTGACATTCACCACCGACCGCGTGATTGAAAAATGACTTCTATACCGCTGGACTACATGAAGTAAATGCACTAAATAGAAAAGCGGACGTACCAACTGTATGATGTGCTGCTGCACGGGTTGGTTCAGCCGAAGTAGACGCCTCAGGAATTGGAGCGTATGTGGCCTACACGGATAGACACAAACATAACACATTGGTATTTTTTAGAAATCAAACAAGAGTACATGATGCGGCTAATCACTGGAAGAGATGGCGACAAATACGTACAAGTCCAGGTCTTAAGGTGAGATTATAAGCACAATATCCAAGCTTTTACGCCGTTTCAGAAAATGCTCCCAAACAACCCCGTTATTGAGTTTCCACGCGTCAGTGCAAGTAGGAACTCCGGTACTAGATCGACCATTAGAAAAAATCAGTCTTGCGGTAAGACTGTCTAGGGGCGTACAAAATCGACAACCAAACCGAGGAAAACACAAACCATCCAACATCTCTTGGTTTTATGCCAAAAACCAAAATCTACAATAACAAGCATGCTTCCTTATGGAGTTACGAAGCTGATATCTAAGACGTCCGTCGTGTGGTCGGAAAATGGTCCAATCCGACAGCTGAAAGTTTCGTCGGAAATTTTGATTGGTGTCAATGCACTCGAGCACGAAACGGAAGTCGCGCATAAGAAAATCGGAGGGTTGTTGCATACTATAGAGCGGTGAAGCTGCGTTGAACAGTTTTCAGTCAACAGTTAGTATCGGAGTGTAGTCCTCTTTTCACTTACACAACACAATAGTAATTCGTGCCTAGAGGCTTAGGAATAGCTGGGTTTGAAATCGTTACTGTGCACTGTATTATCAGTTACCATTACTTGTGACTTCAGACAAAGGCACAGGTAAACAAGAACATAGGCCGTACTAGTGGTTGATTGCATCCAACTTGCTGACTCAGTAACACTCACTTCATAGTCCGCGTTTCGTGAGTTCGGATCACTTGTTTCATTGCGTGAATGCATGCTAGCTTTAGGATTAGCATTGCTTTGAATGTCACCGCCAGCGTCATCAAAATCATTGCATTCCTCCAATCCTCTTGACGACAGCCCAGTCACAGACTGCGAGGTTCCTTGTTTAGGCATGCATGTCATAGACAAAAGCGTTTTGCGTCGGAAACCAGGTCGACGAATGAGACGACGGCTATATGAAAGACAGACAACAAAATAGACTAAACAAGACGGTCAATTACTGAACGAGATCCGGAGGTGTAAACGCTTAGTTAAATATGTGAAAAAAATGCACAATTACCAAGAATTACGCATGGAATGAAAGAACGACAAGGACGAGGATAAGACTAACGTCTGTTGAAAACTATGGAGTAAGCATTCGACTGATTGAATACCAACTCAATCAGAGTACATAATGTAAACTGTAGTACACTACAAGGAAGACCAGGGTTATCAATACTACAACAGGAATCGGAAATTTTGTACATAGAATAAATATAGACAGGAGCCACTCACTTGACGGTGGTATTAGACAGCGGTTCATCATGCGAACCAGAATCATCGATGACACAGATCGGTGCGTCCGTACCAGAAGGTAGTGGGAGAGGGACCTCGTTTGCTTCATCCTCTTTCACAGAAGCAGATTCCTCTGTAGCTGCAGCTGTGAGAGGCATTTGTGACGTAGACGGTACAGGCATATCTATCACCAAGAGAGCGTAAGTTACAGAAGCAATAAATCCAACATTCGGTGGAACACCTCAAAATGGCTACAGAGTTGTTAAAGCTCCAGGCCAATGGATCAAACGAGATATTAGTAGCAGAAATTAGCCTAACAGAAGAAAAATGGCAGGTGAATATCTACAACAAACACCAACGCGATGGACAAACTCACACATAACTGCACACGACATCAGAACGGACACCGTGTTGCACCAGAAGATGGGGTTTCAACTTAAGAACACAAGCGAAAGACCGGAGAAAAGCAAGTGCAAACTGGAAGACAATTTACTGATCTAGTGAGCAACTTTCCGTCACGTAACGTGTGAGCCACATGGTTCGTAAATATGCTCAGTTCGCGAAAAATATGATAAAACGTGCTGTACACGGTCATCATTCTTTAGGCCAACCATCTCACGCCACGCGGAATGATCGCATGAACAACGCGGTAGTTCGTCAGCACTTATTCTGGAACGCCCGCAATACGTGACCAACTGAACATAATATACCAATGCACAAGATGCGGTAGTCAGGCCACGCACTCCTAGTACTGTCTGAGCGTTTATAGCACCGGATATTATTTACTGAGACCACCAAAAGTTGGGTAGAGCCGCGGCGTGGACCAGTAACGACAACGTTCAGGAAGACTGTGACCATTTTGCTGAGCACAGGAAGTAGGTGTTACCTGTCCGATTGGGGACTTCATAATCACACAATTCGCTGGCTAGAAACGCCATTCGAGATAACAATCTACCGCAATCAATCACGTGATTGTATCCACAGCATTTCTTGTTGTTTGACTCAGTTTTTTTTATACACTTTTATCCATTTTTATATTTTTCTCTCACGTCACTGTTGTGGTGATCTGCATGTCGAGCCAAAGTACCATCCCATTAGGCACATGATCATCACTACTGAATAAAAGCAACAAAAAATAACGTAAGTGAGAGGTGACGAGTACTGAATCGGCGATTAAACGAGACTGGAATGGATCCGATTCAAAACGCCCACGAGAAACACTAGAAAACAGAGATACAGATTAAGTAAATAAGAAAATCATCAGCCTGAAAACGTATACTGGTGCTCATGCTGTGGAAGGGAGTGGCAGTAAGTAAATGATAGAAAATCTGTTCAGTTGGTGACCCGAAATTACCATCAGAGATCGCACGACATTGCATACAGCTTCACAAACCAAGATATATCGCAGGAAACAAATATTGGGCTACAGCCCTGATCAAATCATGCGCCCGGTACATCGTTCAACTAATCAATGTGTGTAGCAAATGCATTTAATCACAGAGCAGTAGACATTCTAACTAAACAGGTATCGGCAGAATACCAGCCAAAAAGGAGTGCCTGACATTTCGAACGACAAAGGGATTCCTCCACATGCTAACATATTACAGAACATTTTCGGGTGATAACAATCCTTGAGTAAGAATATTCACTTCTGCAATATCGTAGGAAGTCGAGGATATAGATAGGTGTGCTGCGTGACAGTAAATATCGTAAGGAAATCAGCCTTATCCCGATGACACCTAAGATTCTGACTTCCAATATAAGTCGGAGGATCTCGGCAGACTAGGAGGCGGACAATAAATACGAACAGACACGGATTTCTCCGTTGAAGAGATGAATACACAAGTGGTAATAAAAATGTTCTCCGCCTTTCACACACCAAACAGGAAACAAAGATAAACGCTGCTCTGACGGACATGGTCAGCTTATCTCCAACACGGAAAGTGATTCACCTCGTAAACGGCCGTCTTCTGTGGTGGTTACTGAACCTGTGTTGAGCAAGGTCACATCAAGTTCGTGTTTCGTTGACTTCTTAACTTAGCCCGGTGACATTCGTGACCAAACACGGTCAATTTTGGCCCACCATAGCAGGTGGCAAGCAGAAATCTACAGTGGAATTCGAATTGTTCAATGCTGGCAAGAAGATTGAACGTGCGCCAATAAAATGAGAGAGAAAAATGACAGTTTTCAATGTACTCTAGGAATGGTTGGTCCAAACAACTAATACTAAAGGAGATGGATGTTTTCGGAAAACAAAGAAATAGGACAACCTGGCATCAGGTCACGCTACAGTGAGCTTAGTAACGTTTCGGCACCCACATGCATACCGTGAGGATGCGTGAACAGCATCAGGATTCGATCCAGCTGCCCAATGCGTGCACATCCCTTGACGAAGAGACACAGGAAAGCAAGGATGAATTAGGTGAAGAGGCACTGTACGTAGTACGGAACTATGTGGAGTCTACTCGACTGGACAGATAAAATGAGAAAAGCTTGGCAACATCCGAATGGAAGATTGAGTGCGTAGGACAAGCGGTCGAGTAACTGTGATACAGTGCACGTGCACACTCGTTGCGGAATACAGCCGCGACCTGTCGCGTACATTGCTGCTCAATCGGAAAAAATCAGAACAGGAATCTGGACAGCACTAAGCAATCTCAATTCACTGGAAAAACAGCACCTTTTTATGGAAGAACAACAGTATTTACGACTGTTATTAAGCGACAGGCGCCCTCACGTCTTGATTGGCCAGTGTGTTGCTGTGCTGTTCCACGACCTTGCATCTAGCAACTCGGTTGTTTGAAACAGATACACATTCAATAGTAGCTGATCGCCGTCTGTGATTAGTTGACGCCAATTTGGCCGTAATTTCGTCCGTAGCAGGTTTTGCGTGAACACTGATTGGCTGAACTTTCTCCAATCAAGAAACCGTCCCAGTCCAATTTCATTACACGACCCAATGACCTGATAGGAGACGGGTCATACGCGTATCGAGAACGTATGTGAACGTACTACTCGTTCAATATCCAGTCATCCAGAGTGAATAAAGCGAACGGGGTTTAAAAAACTAACTGAATTGTCTATAAATTCCCCGTCACAATCGATGCCCAAAGCATTGACGGCCGAGCGGGTGTGTACTTCGGCTTGTAATACGAAGAGCTGCGGGTTCGATCTCCTATTCAGATTACATGTAACTGCTCAGTCTGAACAATAGCAAAAGCTGTTATGGAATACCGGTTTGATGCTGAGCGTCAATAAGCACTATGGAGCGGACTGTTATTGTCATGTATCGTATCATGTCCCATTTCATGGGGAACGGTCTAACAGAATCAACAACAACGGTGTGAGTTAAAACTGTTCACCAGTAATATTATTGTACAAATTCGGTACAAGCGAAATAATGAAGGAAAGTATACAGCACTCGCAGAATCTCAGCGTCAAACTTCAACACGACTGAAGGTTGACCGGTTTTGGCTATGTCAATAATAATGGTGCTATATGACAATTCTACGAAGCTTAGGAAGCCACATAATCCACAACCTTCAATCAAGGGACATCAAGTGCTTTGAATCACCAAAGTGAAAAGTACTTAGGTGATGGTTACGTCTTCTTGTCACGTTCAATACACCTGTAGGTGGGTGCTTGCATTTGTCGTAGGGATTTGTTCTAACTCTTCATTTTGTCACTTCTGTCGTCCGTTATGAGAAGTGTTGGTTGAGGCATCTTCACCCTTTATTGTAAAGATGCTCGTCAGTATGTTGCGAACGTTGTACCTAATACAGATACGTGTTGAAGTATAACAGCGTTATATATCGAAATAAAACTCAGAGTTTTTGTCTTTGTTAGATGATTGAATGGTGTTCACTGGAATAATGAATAAATCGCGGCTCACGTTAAAGGGCTGACCGAACCGCGGTATACATTGGGAAGCTAAACGGTATCCGATTTATTAGACTGAATCAACAACACGTAACTTCAACTGTGAGCAGCAGCGAAAATAATAATTCAAAATTTCACTGTGGATATCTACGTCAAGGTACACCGGTCGGTAGAGTTCTACATTCATCAATTCGAATCGTTGCTTGCAGAATCAACAGGAGAGACAACAAATCCGCTTATTTGTGCATAAACGGCAGCCACAACTCACACCAAAACAGGTTCGTCTCCAACTGATTCCAGTGAGACCAGAGAGCCGCAACCACAATGTGTGCTGATCGTGACTAGATAAGCAACAGTGGGTGCAAATGAGCAGTGTTAAAATATATTTAGTGTAACTCCATTTTGTCATCCGACAGGAACTGCTGTGCATGCACGAGTGTTTGTAGCACGATGTCTCCGATCGAGTGTTGCAGAAAGCTGTGTGGACCATAGCGCTGATGAACGAATTCACTACCACTGGTTAGGCAAACAAGGAGGGCGACCACCTGTCGGACCTACAACTCCTTCAAAGGAAACAAGAGCAGGTAGAACAGTTAATCTATGGGCTAAAAAGCCTGGCTCAAAACGACAATTATCCAGCGCCAAATCTAAAAAACAGACACCACCTATACAATATCACACGGTTAAGCCATCTTGAACAGATAAGACTACCAAGGGAGTGTTCAGGTTCGCTGATCAAAATGTGTGGGAAAACCACAGAAAGTACATATCAGCAGCTCGTGAGAGAGTTCGTTAAAGGATTAGAGCTGTCAAAAGTTAGGGCGGCTTGTTTCACAAGGCCACACTGATTACTATTAATGATGTGTCAGGAAATTCGAGGCAAAGACCGACCACAAGACTGAAGACGATGGCAAAGGGCACATTACGTCCATTGCAGGAGATTTCAGAAAAGCTATTCAAGGTTACGTGACTCATTCTCCGATAAAAGACTGACAAAACAGAACAAATACTATGAGTGCCAGTTAAACAATTGTAAGTTGTTTCTACGCTCTGAAATTTGTATTGGAAGACCTTCAAGGAAAGGTGGACATGAACAGTGCATACTTAAAATCCACATGTAAAGTCATGAGTTCGTTTTAGCTCAAGTGTTATATCATTTTAATTCAAATCCCGCGCCTGCTGTTCAGCGAACAGTGAAAACATTACAGATGGACCTATATCAGTGTTGGGTAAGTGAGGCTACTGAAATTTATAATTACAGGTAAGAGCCTGTATACACTGACTCGTAAAAGTTTGCCACATAAGGCCGAAGTAACAGGTAGTCAAGGTGAGATGTTGCTCATAGGAGGTCATATTCCTATGCTAACAATGTCAAATCGATGTTTGTCAACGAACATAGGCCAGTACTGTGATGGCGATATTCGTATTGTAATCATTGGTAGATTGCTTGCTATTTGAAAAGAGGCATGCTTACGATTTGTGTAACGTGTGTGCCGATAAGTCAGTGATAACTGTCAGGAGAATATTAAGTATGATACAGTACATAACAGTTTGTCTCATTGGGTAAAGGTTAATGGTAACTGAACGCCCAACTACGTGACCGTGAAGAAAGTACGCCGCTGAGTGGATGGGCTTGAGTGGATGAGCTTGACTGAGTGGCTGTCCGACAGTAAGTTACTGAGTCAGACTGCGTCAGAAACCAGTCGGGTCAAATATTGGCACGACGCTTTCAAAGCCGGCTGCAAAAGTTACCATAGGCCTAGAATAGGATACTCAGACAGACTGTGATCAGTTATACGCTCAACTGCCAATGAGAACGGCGATTAAGACGGGCAGGCAAGCAAATAGTCGTTCGTACGACCTGTTGAGTAAAACAGATCCGATTTTGCTGCCAGCAAAACAATCATTACAAGAACGATGCGAAACAGGTTTACGACTAAACGAGATATTAAAGTTGTGGTAAGCTTAACCATGCAACATGAAAGCATACTACACGGCAAATTTTTTTCGTCGCGTTAATCAAGGCCTGATACGGTGCTCAATTTGCACCACAGAAACGCTGCGAGACACTTCTTTACTCCGGATATTCTAAACCCAGTAGGACACTTTAACGTTCTCCATTATCTGCAAAGTCCAGAGTTGCACCGTGGGCTAGGGTATCACGAGCAGATGATGTGAAATGAAACGCCGTTAAGAACAGTGGATGAAAAGAGGTGATGTCTATAATTCCAGTGCACGACGATGCGCAAGAGGCAATGGGGATGACTCCCAATGGTTTGCTTCTCTTGTGGGCAATCGATGAGCTAATAATGAGCATGGTAATCAAGGTGTGCAGGTGAATTAAACAGGCAGAAGTAGGTACTACCTGCCAACGTTAGAAAAACAACAGAAACGGCTTCGGTGTGGATTTTGACGAAAGATTCCTTGAGAAATCGACGGTTGCTAGGTAAAAACTCATCATAACTTTGCCTATAACAGTGAACTCGGGAGAGAAGACAACGTCACAGTCGGAAAGAGTGTACCATGCAGAGACAATCAAAAATTGCATTTGCTAGATCATCATCATCGTCATAGACAGCAATACATCAGTGGTTCAGACTGATGTTTAACTGCAACCACGAAGGAAAAAACCTATACGAGAGAGAAGAAAAAAGAAGGGGAGGAGAAGGGGTCCTAACTGTTAAAAATAGCTACGTCTAAATTCAAACATACGACGTCAAGACGTCTATACCTTGCAAACAAACAACCCAGCTGTAGGTGAAGGTAAGACAACATCAGAAAGTAAGGCATCACTTGCCAGAAGACGACAGTGATGGGGTAGGTGAGGAAAAGTAAGTGGAAACCTAACGGGTTATGCGCATATATTGCCGAGTGTCCCAGGACCATTCCACACAATTTCTTCTAGCATGTACGCCTATAACATTAATAGCGAGCATAGCTATTTTAATTACTAACTTCTGTATCAGTTCAACCTTATTTGAGATGGTAGACTATTTCACAGGATACGAAAACAAACTTGATTTGGTAGTTGGTATTAATTCGGTTTGGAGCAGGAATAAGCGCACAATGTGACGTAGTAGTCTCTGTCCATCATCGTGTACCACTAACGGTTGAGAGTGATCAAGTGTCACAGGCCAGTGAACATGCAGCCAGTTCGGCAGAAAGCAGAAACACTGAGAGCGAAAGGTCAAAACGGCCTTTGGGAAACTGTGTAACAGGCCACACATCTGTGGGCTCAAGGGATGGACGAATCTGTCTGAAAGAGCGGCTGAAGTCATACATGTCACCTTTTCAATCAGTTCTTGGTTCAGCCTTTGACAGCAACGTAAACGCCAGTCGTGTACGACTGCCTTTGTTGCTCGTCACAAGGATTGCTTCTCGGAGCATTACGGATCTTTCTTGCTCGTGTACACGTTCGAGATTTGTAACGTTCTTGTCAAAATCATTTAACCGTGGTTTTCGTCTACAAAGGAGGATTGAATAACCTGTGATTCTCATCGGAAGACAAAAAATCCCAATCTTCGTCAAACAGTTGAACAAGCCGGGGTAATTGTTAAGAAGCTAACAGGTATCTGATTAGGTCGCCTGAGAAAGTAACGCATAAGATCAACCATAAGCAGGACTCGTAACATTCGCGCAATAAAGGTGTGGAGATTACCAACCGACTCACCGGTTTATAAAATGGGTTGGCAATAGCTAGGGTAGGGAAACTCAAACAGGTGTATGCAGCCCAAGGCTGGAGAGGTCCTTGTCACTGCACGTCATTCTGGAGAGATGGGCATCACTTGGAAGATTAATGACATGTACATAAGGTGACTGTACGGGCAGAATTACTTAGCGGTTATGATAGTAGGACCACTCAAAGCGAATCCACAAGGCCAATTTTAAAATTTGCGCAAACCTACATATTCAGGCCATACATCATGGCATACTGTCATCTTTGGTAGCACTTCTACCGAATGGTTTGAGACATCATGAGGACCACAGCCAAACAGGCAATATTCACTCATTTAGCTCAATGGAACAATCAGAGTCCTCATATTTCGTGACCACGTTGCTGCCTGCCCACCTCATGGTTTCACTCAACTGTTAGTGGTCTCAGTATATAACTTCCGGTACGACAAACGTTCAGCTAGCATGCGGAGTATGTCATCAAATCATCGCAGGCTGTGCAATGCAATTAGTTGACCCATTGGTTGCGCATCTCGAGCTTTCCGGAGTGCGCGCCGGTGAACGATCGTGTTGCTCATGTCATCAGTCTACTTGATGTGGGTTAACTGGGGGAGACACCGACAATCAACCACAGCAAGTCTGCTTATGCCTCCTATGCGAACGGGCCACCTTTCCACACCACAGAGCAAAACAGAAAACACACAGGTATTATAAACCCTTCCTTTCCTCGACTACCGAACATCCTTTCGACGCAATGGATGACAAGGGTTGCCAAAGGCAACAAGTACCTCATCTATCCTTGCTGAAACCTTATCAGTGACTTCATAAACTAACGAGATACTGCTACCTAAGTATGTAAGTGTCTACGGTTTCAAGCAGATTGCTTACAATGAGGAAGGTAGGAGTGGCAATGCCCAAGTCTTCAAGAAGCACTTCCACTTTGAGAGTGCGAAGTGCATTCCATGCACACTAGCCCGGTCACTCATCTTGTTCAACGTAGTGTGAAGGCCATTTGCATACTTCAAATCCGTCAACGAGAGATCGGACACTCTTGACGAACACCACTTGAAGTGATGAACGACCGGGACTGTTGTCCATAAACTTTTATCGTGCTTATAGAGTGAGCATACAATGATCTCGACAGACTAACGTATTTCCTTGGAACTCCCCTGCGAACATGGCAGTTCCACAGAACGCTACGAGGAGCTGAATTGAAAGCAGCCTTTAGGTCTGAAGAGACCACCAACGTCAGTTGACATAAGATCCGTCGTAATGTAAGAATATGGACAATGCACCCTCGACCGGACTGGAATCTTGTTTACTTTTCCTCTGGGATTAGTGAGAAGACGTGGTATAAAGCCATTTTGTAGCCTGGACGCAAAAAACACTAGACTGATGCCTCTATGGCTGTCGCAGAGATTCCGCGTCTCCCCTCTGAAAACGAGTTACTGTTGATAAGCACCAAGCACGAGGTACCTCTTCAGTTTCTTAAACCGTCTGGAGGAGTTTTGTCAATTGCAATAGGAACATCTCTCCAAAATCCTTGAAAGGAAGAACAAAGTGCGGATGTGATCCTGCAGCCATATTGTGCTTCAATAACTTAAGCTCCAGAGCCACTTTTGCTTCCAACAGACAGTCGTCTGGAACGCAATAACTGACAATTCAAGTACTACCAGTTACATGGTCTAGTTGAGGCTAGGTGAGCTCTTCCTCAAAATGTTCAGTCCACTTGCCAAATCGGCGTGATTGGCTGGTGACGATTGAACTATTTTCTTTACATATGGTCCAAACTACATCGACTCGACAACCAGTACAACCAAGAATTAGGGAAAATAGCTTTCTGTTACTTCCGGATAAAAAGGCTGTTTCCATTGCTTTCAGCCGTTCGACCAAGTAGCGCTCACAGTGTTTGCGCAAGCTTTTAGCCAGTTTGCGTTCAAGTCCCTGACGATCGTCGTCATATTCAGAGCCAAGTGACATCCAGCAACGCTGGTTTATAAGGTTTGTCTATCCGATCACAAAAATGTTCCCATGGCAGTATGTAAGCAGTAGTGTCAGCTATCGAGACACTGCTATCGACGCCGACATACGGATAGGGGGAAAAATACGCATTTTCAACACGAGCTTACGCGTTAGCCCGTCTCGGTCTACTGGTAGTCGATCTCTCAGAGAATTATCCACGGAGGTCTGCCGCGTTAAAGGACTTGAATGGACCGCGGAATGCAACCTTAAGTTGGTCGTATCAACTTCAATGAGCTGAGAGCTAAGTCTGGACGACGCGGATTCCATTGACTGTTGTCGTCCCAATCGCAGAGCCGAACCCGGACGGCGAAGAGGTTGACGCAACGCAGACATGGACTGGTTTGGCTGCATGAAAAGTGATGGAGCAATTCAGCAAGAAATAGTTCAGCCAAATCACCATTAAAACGAAAATATACAGGTAACTAGTGAAAATGTATACCACAGTTTAAAACGCAATGTGAAAATCATGAAGCGGGGGGGAAAAAATCTTGAATCTACAATTCAAGTGAATGCAGTTGTGGCACATTAAGCTCGGAAATAAGGACAGTGGCCGCCAGAAGAACCTCATAACCTACTTGTTGGAGAACACGGACATTAAAATCGTCAACTGCCTTTAGAAGACAAGCTTCGTCTGGAATACTGTCAGGGTGTATAAAGTGGGAAACAAAATATAACGCGCAATTATCGGTAGTCGAATAATGTGATTGCATAAAAACCGACAACTTTCGACATTTTCCTGCTGTTCATGTCGTGGAAGGAAACTGAGTTTCCAGGTCTCCGACTGTGAAGCCTGACTTGTGAGACAATAGTGGGAATTTTTTGACGGCCCCTACTTGGTGACAGTGACTCAAGTTGCTCATTTGGCAACGAGAGATTGACGGTGCTGTGAATAGGATAACGAGGTCAGATGCTAGTAAATTTTACGTGTGGTAAATGTACACAAAGCTACATCAAATTTTTAATTTTGTAGAATGTTTTTCGAACGTACTACATAAGACGATTAACTACAGCGCCAAATATCCATTCATCCGGAGTGAGTAAATCATTTTGCTGTTGTTGATTTTTCGTACAGATCGCGTACGCGGCTCATGTTAAGGCATTATATATTGTCTAAAGCTACACGTGACCCTAATTAGTTCATCCGAAGTGTTACCATTTTCACTGAAAAGTAAGAACTATGTACACTCAACAAAGACTAGCTACCACAGGGGTCGATAACCAAAAGCCCACTGTTCGTATCTCGCATCCGACTGAAAGTAGACGGTCTGTGGTGCCAGCATTGAATGCCACCTTCACTGGCCTACCAACCTAAATGGTCCGATTCTTAGTACCACATGAAATGGCATCAGTGTTCGATAATACTTATAAATGCGGGCAACCCTCTCAAAAATTAAATGCGACAGAGAACCCACACATCAGGTTGACTGGCGCCCTGTCAGATGGTTTCCGCCAGCTTGCAACCTGATACTGATATATATATATATACATATATATATTTGAAGTATTAAAAAGAGGGCAAACACTGAGTAGTGAACGATTTATTGTGACGTTTCAAATCCACACTAGGATCCGTTATCAAACAAATATGCTACCTGAGCGGCAGACATTCTCACTGATTAACATATATATATATATATATATATATATATATATATATATATATAT
>LUCH01006138.1:0-19541 GCA_013368495.1 Paragonimus heterotremus | reverse complement strand
CCGAGGACCCCGCGCTCACCAAAGGTAGAGTAATTTTGTCATTTCTTGTCTGCTTTCGATCCTGATAATTGATAGCACGTCCATGCATACCGCTTCTTCAGAATGAGTTTAAGTGTACTGGAACGTAGTTGACTTGGAGACTTATTCCGTTTGGAGCCCGATAATGGTGTAGATTCACCTACGGCTGCAGAAATAACTGCAGTAAGCTTCTCACAGAGATCATCCACAGAATGGAGTCGGGTATAGTTCGCCCAAGACTGCATTTCCAAGTAGCCACGAAGTTTCTCCACGACCAATTTTCGGAAGCTTCTGCGACTGCTCGTCGGTGAGCTGCCCTGATTCGTACTGCAAATGAAGTCAAACAAGACGGCTGCGTGATCACTTAGCTCGAGTGGTGCGGTGATTGTAAGGTTGTCTACCATCAGCTCCTCATTAGTGATTATGGCCAGTACGCCAACGTGTGAAACCAGATATGTGCTCCGTAAAGTCTAATGCCTCGACTGTGTGAAAAAACCGTGCAGAGATAGAGTTGTCTGTGCCTGTGTACGAGCAGGCCGGAAAGTTGATTTCGGGTAAGTTGAAATCTCCCATTAAGAGAATGAGGGAAAATTCTAGAGTTGGTAAAACTTCCAATCCAGATGGTAAGAGTTCGTCTTTAGAATTATCCGAAGGTGGAGGACAATAGAGGACCCCTACAAGCCAGCGTTCTGAAGCACTTCGACGAATCGAGCACCAGACTGTTTATTGAATCGTGGCAAGTACCGGATTGTTAAAAAGAAAAGCTCGAAGAGAAGTGTGGGTGTGGAGCGCCGATCCCCTTCATCTACCTTCGGCTCCATCCGCACAGAACATAACCATACCCTCCAACACGAGCTCAGAATCTAGGTAGGAATTGCTCAGCCACGACTCCGTTATGGCAACAATCCGGGGCTTTGTGGTAGAACGAAGTTCGCCGAGCTCTGGTACTTCATCCATTAAGCTGAGCGCATTTGTGTACATGCGCTTTACAGAGTTAATAGTAAACGAACGAACTTTCTCCTGCGATTGTGAATGGAGGGGTTCATTCAAACTGCAAAGCTGACGGAGGTCACCGATTCCACAGGAGCCGGCTGCAGTGAGTTTTTGTGGTCATTAAATCTTCAGTAGGAACCTTAAGGCGACTAGCACGCATGTGGTGATTGGCTTTTAAGCAATCCCGTTCCTCTTCAGAACGATTGGGGTAAAACGAAATCTCGCCAGAGGTAAGACGATGTCGGCGGCGGAACCGCTGCAGTACACTCAATGCCATTTCATGCGAGGTGACAGTAATTTTGAGGAGTCGTGGTCGAGATTCACCCGACTCTAATTGGGCCGCAGGGTTCGACGAACACGTTGAACCTGGGCGTTGGTAAGTTTAAGGGAAGTTGACAGGAATCGCCACTGACTCTTTTCATGTTCCAGGTCGTTGGTGGTGGAATCGGGGACACCTCTAATACTAACACTGCGAGATCGGCCAGTTGTTCAGGGTTCCTCCTGGCGTTCAGCCCATGGTAGATCAGGGTATACCCATGCCCCGGAGTCATCGCGCAGCTTATGTGCCGCGAGGAGAACGTTTTCGGTCAATTTGGATGTCGAAAGCACGACCCCTGCTAACCGCGGTTTGTCAGTGTGTGGCGAATCTAATTTTCACGCCAAGCTCGTAATAGAATTTGAGACACTTGGTTTTAGGCCAATCTTAGTGCAAAGATTGACCCATAGCTCAGGATCATGCTCGTCTCGCAGCTTTAAGCAGTTGGCGGCACACTTCGGAAGGTTCTGAGCAATTACAGAATCTTCCCAAGCAGATAAGCTCAATCGTTTGGGTGCGATGGTTTCGGTGCCCCTGGAAAACTTCGCCGAAATTACGCTGATGTTAACTTAACTCTCCCAAGCTGCAACATCAAGCGAAGAACCTTGGAATTCCGTCGCACTTGCTAACACGCTGTTGACGGGCTGTCAGCAGTAATGAGCATGTGCGTTTCTGCAGCAACCAAGTTGATCTTCCTTGGCTTCGCACCTGAGGCAACTGGTGCATAGGATGCTGTGCCAATAACACTCGCACTACATGCCTTAGTGGCTACAGCCCGCGGCTCAGGAGATGTTGCATCCACTGGTAAGGTGCCAGTTTCGGAAATAAGGGTCTGCCTAACAGTTCTGCAACAGGGGCGAATAAGTTGGGTACAGTCTGGCTGTGTTGTTGCCAACATTTTGAAAACCTCGTTTGATAGGCCTAGACACGAAGTGTGAAACCATATATCTCAGAGCAAGCACTGCGTGGCGTGATTTCTCACGCGAACACTCTTAACACAGGATCCATAGTTGGAACTTTTCACCATATCTGGGGGGATTAAGCAAACAGGAATAGGTTTATTCATAATTCTCGAAGCTTTTGGGGTTGGGGCACAGTCAAATATCCACAAAAACACCGCAGAGAAGGATGCCAACTCACAGTATCCAAACTTCCCGTAAGCCCTTCGACTGTTATCAATTACTGTGGTCAAGCACTGGTGCACGAGTCCCGTGCTGAGGAAAAAGTGCGTTAGGATCAAGTCGCCTTCCAAACTCAAGTGGATAATGAACAAGAATGTCAAGACTGGACACGTAAGAGAAGTGCCGCAAGCCAATGATCATTTTGGTGGCTACTCGCTGGACACGCTCGGCGGCGAGTAGGTCCTTCTACGAGGCGGTTTATACGACTTGATTAGTATACTCAATCAATGGTCTCATATAGACCCTGTATAAGGAATGAAAAGCATGTCTGTCTATTCGAAGAAAGGCTGTTTTTATCAGCCCGAGTCCCAAATCCGTTTTTGGTGGCCATCTGGTGGTGATCAGAAAAGGATCAACTAGTCGACAACCAAATCCCTGGGTTCTTTTTGAGGACAACTCTCGTGATATCCGTTACACTTTGTGCACCATGTATCACGAATTGGATCCCCAAGTCTCTTGTAAGCGACATATATGCACACTTACTGTCGTTTAGCAGGGAGAGGCCAGTCTTCTGACCAGCCCTTAATACAGTCGAGGTCAATCGCAATGCACTGGGATCAAAAGCATTCCAGATTTTTAAGTCACCAGCGTAAAAGAGGGTACTGCTAGAAATTAGGTTGGCAAAGTCATTAAGGAATTTCGGAAACAACGACGGATCGAGCACGGATCCTTCAGGGACTCCAGCGGGGATTGGGGAAGGAGAAAAAAGGTCCGATCCGGTTTTTACCCTAAAAGTCCTGTTATCAAGAAAGGATGTAATCCGGCGGAGAACCTCCACTTGGATCCTATAGGATTCCAGCTTATGTACAATAGGACCGTGTGGGACACGATTAAAGGCTTTTGTCAGGCTATCCATGAAGACAAACATGTTGGTTACGCATGGCAGGTCGGGAAGAAGGCCACGCTCGGTAGAAGAGAAGAGATTATTCGGGAAGAAATGCTTAAAGACGGCGCGTTTTAACAGGCGCTCCGTTACTTTTCAAGGGATGTTGGTGAGACTGATCGGCCGATAACTAGAAGGGGAGTGACGATCACTCGCCCAAAATATGGGTGTTTTCCCTCCGCACCGATCACATGAACTGCTGAAATGATGAAAGTGTGTGAGGTATGTTGAGTGTTGGAGCAGCTAGCAGCCGTCCGGCATCTAGGGAGGTTGCACCTTCTTGATATATGGTGATGGAAAAGGGAGAGTATGCGGAGAAAGTAGGGGAAAATAAGAAAACACGAGAGAAAAGGGAAATGAAAAAAATGAACATACATTGGGCTATCGCAGCGACACCATTCGTTATTGCCAGCTATGTTAGAGTTACTAGCGCTATCTGTACTCTTTTTGCTTCCGGCTGTTTATATACTTAAACATCTGTTTGAACGAGTAAAGATACCAACAAGTATCCCAAGCATTCAAACGTACGACCCCGCTGCGTGCTTACTTGTCTCTCCGCCCTGTTATCGTTCCGTCTCGATATTCGTTTACTCTCGCGTTAAAGTCGCAGGTTGACAATATGCTCTTTGTCTCCCCGTGTTATTCTCGGCCGGTCGTCTTCGGTTTGCTTCATCCTACATTATACATGTCCGACTGCCAGCGGCCATCTTGGAATAATCCAGTCATCAGGTTGCCTCTTGAATGCATCGACTGACATTTCAGTGCGTAAGTGCACTAAATCAAAGCTTTCTCAGGTGTACGCAACGACTACCAGACGCGAAATAAAAATACCAATAATTGAAGTAGACCGAAAATATATTATACGGTAATTACAGTAGGTCTCGATCAGCGCTAAGCGACGCTGATACGCGGAATTAGCTAGGGGGTTTGAGAATCCGACTTTCGAGCGCGCGAGCAAGCCGGAAGAACGTATATGTCGCCCTGTGCGCGTATAAGCCGACAAGTATGCAAACGAGCAAACGCTATCGCATGCACCAAGCAGACGGCAGACAAAGATCCTCGAGATCCTACGTACAATGTGAGTTAAGATTTTGGGAAGAATTTTACACATCGGACAGCGAGCGGACCTGGGCTACCTCCGGGTCACTACAACGTTGTCATGACAATCGTCGCCGGATGTGCGTTCCCTGTCGGACGGACTCGCATTGCATAATTATGCCGTCTGCGTAGAAGACTATTATGTGGCATTGAAACCTTGTACTTATGATCTCTTTAGACACTGCATCCGCCAGTGTAAAAAGCTTTCTGTTGGGGTCACTCGAGGAGCACAGGATTTCGTGTGTTAATATAAACTCGCCCCTCAGGCGCCTGTAGGTGAGGGGGGATAGTCCCAGCTTTCAAGTTACACAAGAAGAAAGCGGCTGTTCGTGATCAAGGTTCCAGCATATTTGCATCGCAATGTCTCAGAAGTACAAACAAAGGCTCGACTATCCTACCTGGAAGAAGGATTTACGGGTTTTCATTGTTTCCTATTTCATTCGAAACAGCCTGTCCTGTTCACCAACGTAACCAGTGTAGATGAGGGGAAAGGAAAAAATCATCAGGAGTTCCCAGGAATTGCTGAATTATGATGACGTTCAGCGGACGCCTTCTGTAGGCCATTGGTAAGAATGATTTCAAGCAAGACGGTCTAAAGAAATACGTAGTGCTAAACGCTGGTTCGGATTCGGACTCAGTCAGATTTAGATGGAATTCGAAATTTATCAGTATCCCCAGTGGTTGTTCCTACAGATAAACGTCACCGGAACCGAAGCAGGGTTTGGGTGCCTCCAGGCAAAACCGAGCCAGCTAGGCTTGTACACATAAAATCAGCTGCATCTCAACCTGCAACACTCAAGAGATCGACGGAGAAAACCCCACTGTGCTGGTTGTGCGATAAAAATAAAACAATGTGAACAGTGCAATCTATGGAGTGTGATGACCCAACATTTCCTAAGAAGAATCAACAGTGAAAGGATGCAAGAAGACAGACGGTAAGCAATAACTGCATAATATAAATCAAGAGATAAGTTCAGTTTGCAGGATTTGCTGCAGTCGCCTCGACGCCTGCAGTTTCTTGCACTTCTAATTTCCACAGACCCAATCATGTTGCATCAACAAAAAAGGTCAAGGCTTTAATTCATTTAATAGGAAAGCCGCTTGAGAGATTGTGTGCCTGCGGTCAGGGGAATCAGTAACTAATGTGACAAACTTGTCAGGCTGGTGTACGGGGTTGCTGCCGCTGCTGGCGCTATCTTGCCCTCTCCAGATTTTGGTCGTATCGTCATGTTCCGGGGTTTAAGAAGAAAAATTATTGGGTACACGGGAGAAGAAAGAGAAGAAAATGGAAGAGGTAACGCGAAAATAGATAGGAAGGGTAGAGCTGAGTCCATTTTCCAACTTCTCAAACTAACTCAGGCAACGTCGAGAGCCAAAATTTATCAAGCCATTCCTCGAAACTGTTTCTTGTCGTAGCTAGCGTAGCTTCTCTTATTAACTTACTTCAGTCATCAACAATTCCACAAGAGAAGAAATGAGCCCGAGTGTTCCTGTTGGCCCGCAGATTTGCCGGTTTCAAGTCATCACCCCGAGGCGCTGTTTAGGAATCTGTCCACCTGGGTTTGCTAGATGCTTCTGGTTGACTCACAAGACGTCGTCATCTGGATCGATCTTGATGACTTCTTATTTAATGAGCCAGAGCACTTGGATTTTTATCCCACGGCTGGGAAACATTTGGTAAAAGCTCTTTGCCTAGTACAGTAACCACGGTAAGTTTGAACGTTTGAAATAAAGTTGTATCCAGGTTTTGGTATATTTCTAACGTGCCAGGCAGATCAATCCCTCACTCTTTAAGGAGGCTTTTTGTACACTAGCTTCCATTGATTTATGCCATCATTGTGCGCCGTGAGATTATTGGATTAGCGCTGGAAGAGTCACCTTGAAGCAACCGAGAACATGGGGCTGTCGGAAGTACATCCCCAGTATCCTATAGGCAGTAGGGATTAATATGGATGGGGCTGAGTTGCTCGTGTTTAGTAACTTCGCGCAACCTAAAAAGGGTGAGCTGCCGCTTGGTTGAATCTGTAGCGTGCCGCAGTCATAGTGCCAATAGGTGTGTCCATCATGCTCAGTGAGCAGGTGAGATTGATCTGCATTCTCTGTCAAGCCATACAGCAATAGAGCGCGCCGTGTGAATTTGGGGTAAATGCCCTGAATCGGAGTGTTTCTGTTATTTCTTCCAGTCACGTAAGCGGGTTTCGTTAGCTGAACCTGTGCAGACCAGCAGGGGACCATCTGTCAGTCCACCGTTGGCGACTACCTTTCTGTATAACCCTTTTCTTGGGTTTTCGTTTAATGGTTTGAAAAGGCGCCGTTTATTCGAGACTCGCTGGAGGAGATTCTTGCCCGATAAAGCCGGATTAGTTTATGGTGGTGGGAATCAGCAGTCGGCAGTGTGTTAAGTGCCGCGGGTAAATGTCCCTATTGGAACTCCTGGATATGCCCTGCAAGCATCAGTGCTGAGACTTTTGCGCACTAGTTGTTTAGTACCACCCGCCATGTCCACTTGGAAGATTGGCTTGCGGTGCGGATAGTTAAAGCACGAGGTGTGATGCGGCAGAAAGCGGGTGTTGTTTTGTCCCCTAGTAGTGTTTAGGGGTCCCAGGGGAATTTCCCGATACGTTTATAGTGTGTCCAGAGCTCACAGAAATCGCCTTGCAACATCGGCTCGCCACTTTTGAGCGGACCACACAGTTACCTACAAGATCCGTCGGGGTGAGTGAGAAATAATTGTGTCACAAACCGGCCCAAGGGCAAGAAGCCAGGAATCAGTGGATGAATAAATGGATTAGTGAGGGAGGTCAGAAGTAGCAGCTCTCGACAGCTCACCTTGTGCGCATAAAATCACGATGCCGAGTGTTGAAGTAGCTGGTTGCGTTGGGTGTTTGACGATTGCCGTGTGATTTATGGTAAGTCGGTGATCACCCTCCTTGTCCCAACTTATGCCATTCCCGCTTATCCTTCTTTTTCTTATATCGGAAACCTTCTTAGTGGTGATTGCGAGCCTTTCTTGTGAAGACTCACAAGGCCAGTCAAGTTAGGCGCTCAACAAATCATTTTTCTCACAAACAGTAACCTTAGAGCATTATTAAATCTTGATATCGTTTACTTGAAGAAACTTGTTCTCCTGTAGTTTTTCTTCCCTGCTTTCCATCGATGGACCTTTGTTTATACGTACCTTGGTTTCACTTGCGCTTGACCGCTCCGACATCACGCGACTGTTGCATTTGATCATATTCGAATGAGCAGTTAACCTCAGACCTTGTATATTTGGTGGATTGTATATCGAGGTCTGTTGTTCTCTTCTTCTATTTAGTTGATACTAATCTTCTTGTACCTTGGCACCTTATTACTAAGAAGCTCGCCAACACGACCGTCTTCCCCTTTTAGATTGGAATCGGCTGCTTAGCGGGCCCGAAATTTATGGACATCCGTTGATTTCAGACGCGATTATTCTAGATCCGGCCTATCGACAAACGTTGCGAGTAGAATTATCGTTGCGAAATACAATCACGAGACGTCCGGATTTAGCAGACATCAAATAATACTTCGGCCTCTAATTTTGTCTTCTATATGTTAATAAAAATGTACACTTCTCGACAGTTTTCAGAGGCCCGTCAGTAATATCTTCGCCGTTTGACGTGAGTATAAGGTGGTGCCGGACGTTTGAAGCAAACTTATCAAACTGCACTTGGCTCGTGCATTATGGGTTGAACAGGATCAGTTAAGAGTCCGTTGGTTTCTCGGCTTTAGTTTCAGGTTAAAAATTCTCGTGGGCTAACTGGTTTAAGTTAGGTACGTAAAGTAGTCACACCAGGCGAACGATGCCCACGAGTGGTTCCACCTGCCGACGCAATAAGTCGATAATAGGGCTGATTTTAGACTCATTACTTGTCCGGTATGCGGGTCAGTCTGGAGCGGCCATGTGTTATGCGTATGTAGTTTTTATGCCTGCCGAAGAAAAGGTTGTTTGTCGGGTATATTCCGTACGGACCTACTGGTGACAGTGTGCGAAATGGATGAAGTAATTTTGGTATAATGTTGGAAGGCGCACAAAAATCGGACATAATCACACTATTCTGTCCTCTTTTTATTCGAGTTTTGCTAGCAGGGCTTTGAAAATCTGTATATTGAACTGGTATTTATTTATGGTAGGAAATGGTTATGTGGTCGCGTTAGTGCGCTACTATATATGTTTGGGTTCCACACCGATACATATCTTCATGATGGTTTGATATATCACTGTTTTCAATGCCTGTCTTTCAGGTCAGCAGACACCCGCTTGATAATAATCGAGAACAACCGACTGAACTCATGTACTTCGGGCTTCTGCATGGAACCGGTGTGTCAACCGCTGAATTGCTGAACAGGAACTTTGTTACAGGAACCATGTTCTCCGAGTGCAGGTTACCGTACGTAGTGGACAAACAGCCAAGCGCTTGACTCTCCTTTAAAAGCAACTTAAGTTAGGTGACCAGCAGAAATAGTTGTTCTCAGTGCTTGAAAATTGTGGGGGCGCTTACTTGAAGGCCGAGTGGGGGTGACGCTTCTTGATGCTGCATCCAGCCAGTAAACCGAAAGTATCTATGAAATCATGGGATAAACGTGGCTTTTAAGTTACGTGGGTTGTTATAATTTTGTACGGTGTTTCAGTTCTAAAAACCGTAGAAATATGTTGCCGGATATTGGACAAAATGTTTTCAAGGGGTAAGCAAGGAATGCACGCAAGTTCAATCACATAACAATTGACGAAATATAACGAAACTGTGAAATTACGTTGAATGGCCGAATGGCTGTTCCGATATAACGGAATTCGATGTACTGGTAGTGAGAAGCTATCCTTTTCTGGAAATATGATCAACTAGACAAGCAAACACGATTTTCCTTCCGAAGATGAAACCGTTGGTCAATCATGTGAATCGAGCTTTTTATAAAGCAGCAAACGTAACCTACTGATTGATTATTGTTAAACGCAGTAATATGTCCGAAACGAAAGAATTCCGTGGTACTTTCCTGGTAATATCTGGCATGAATGGCCATTCGTTGCTATTGGAAGTTTTAGATGCTCGCAGCAGAGTGTATTAGAAAGTCAAGCTGAAGTTAATTTTAACGCCAATTGAGTGTACATCGAAGACTCCATGAAGACTGTGAAGGTTTCATATCTGGAATATCTACTTATAACTGATCCCCCCATTTATTATATCTTATGAGTTAAGCCAAACAGTACCTCATGCTCAGCACACTTTCAAGAAGGACGTCACCGAGAACAAACAAATTTTGTTACGAACTATCTACTTAGAGCCTCTGCAACAGGCGGTACACACCACCTCCATCTTTATTCAGCGTAGGATGTAGTTGTTGGTGCCCATGATTTCATTCCGATGACGGAATGAATTTATCGCATAAAGTCTCCATCATCGCCTTCATCAAGTCTGATAGCTGTAAGATAAATATGTTTACATCTGAGAAGGAGCTTAATTTGTTAAGTGATATCAAAAAATGAACCACTCCAGGTTATGTCGATACGCAGATTTTCGGGCTTGTGTGCACAAGGCACATTGATCACCGACAGTTGCAAGTCAACATCCTTGATAATTGCTGTGCAGGTTCTCTTTTTCATGTTTGTTGTTGGGGGTTGGAGTGCGAGCAGTTGCTGAAGTAGACGAAACCGACAGATATGAGCGGAAAACTTGCATCTACCAGTGACGGAGGTTGACGTTGTTGGCTACAGAACGGACAGTCACATTTGTCGGCGGTTTGGGTGCATTCAGAGTGGAAGATTGGCTCACCGACGTTAGAACGAAATCTGTCCATCTGCACCGATTCACTACAGTATTCACATGGTAAACCTGTATGAGGTTCCTTCATCCGCCTTGGTTGCTTATTGTCAGTAGATGTGCTAATGGGTAGGTCGGACAAAGATAAATCACCCTTTACATGCTCCACTTTTTCGCTGGCGGAGGCACCGGTGACATTAAAAGGGTTCACAACCGTTCAACTTCAGTATTCATGTAGTTCCGCCAGTCAAGGATACAGTGTTTTATACTGGGGGGTGAAGTTCGCTGCGGCGAGCGGCCAAAGCTACAGGTCAACCAATCGAGCATGATTAAGGAAGCGGCCGCTGCAAGTGGTAATTGGCACTATCGAAATGTTTACTGTGGGGGTAACAATGTTTCTGAAAGGCTGAAAGATTGAGGGTGCACGGAAACCATACTGAACGTTAAAAATGTCACTTACGGGTAATTCGCATACTATCCACAACGGGACATTCTTTGTGTTGTGCCTGCAGGTGCAGTGTTCAGGACGATTACTGTACAACCGCTTACCTTGCATTCAGCAACTGTTTCTAAATGCAATTGTGGGGTGCTTTTAGACAAGGGGACTGGCGAACGTGGTCTTTCTGTAGAGTGTTCTTGACATACAAGTCAACCCTTACAACTTCACGACGATCGTATCGATCAGTCGTTTGCATTTCGAATTCACGCACCAGACACTGGTTGCGAACCCATAATTGTTGAACAGCAGTAGCTAGGCTATCTTTGGGGCGTGTCCTTTTCTTCGCCCATCGGTTGGCAATCTCTAGTCGAGTAGTGGTGCGGCTACTTGAGTGAACAACATCGCATTGTGCATGGATGGTCTAATTATGATTAACTTACACCCAGTTACACAGCAAATAATTCATAAACCTCCTATCGGTTCGGTCGATGATATCCAATTCACGTTTGGACCTAAAACATAAAGTGTGTGACCCTGAGACTCGCTTCAGCCCACTGTCTGTTGTAGCCATTCGGTGAGAGAGATACCGACTGCGAAAATAACTTGCCTGTTAGCAAACACGACAAACAAATGTTTTCCATTTGCAAGCTTTCGGACGACGTCACTCACATGGAAGTATCAGAACGTGACATCTTCACCGAACACCATACGGGCTGCCCTCTTTTGCTCAACCATCTTGTTCATCACAACTGTCTTCACCGCTTTGCGCAACCCACCACATCACGAAAAATTTCAAACAGCCTACGTGGTGGAACATACTCCTCATTACGCATGTATCAGCACATCACAGGCCGGTCGAGTCCCATGCGATTTGTCACTAGAAAGTGGTATAACTTCAGGAGTATCACAATATGTTTCACGGCATGCTTGTGCCCGTTTGTCTCGTGTGTAGCATCCACGTTCACCACATGCAGAAAGCGTCTAACCAGCTTACCGTGTGTTCGCTCAGCAAAGCGGATATGCGTATGTCTGCCACCTTCATCCAGGACAGTAAGCAGGAAGCCTTTCCCACTGACCTCCGAGAGCACTCTATGAAGTACTTCGGTGCCCCAGAGAAAACCATACACATTAAACTCATTGAACAGTGCGGGCTTCAGTTAACGTCGAATGTTTCCGATGTCAGCAGTTGTGATAAACTTTCCATAAACGTCTGTGACATAAATATCAGTAGTCGGTGTAACGTATCCGGAGTGACTTCTAGAGTCGCTCGCCTCACTCACGGCGAGTCTACGATTTGTAGAATTTGACTCATACCAGATGGTTAAGGGGAATGGTTGCGTTCTGGCTCGAAAGTGCTCACTACCGGGCGAGCATTTCTTTGGACTACAGGAAATCGTGATTTGCAAAATGTGTCGCGAGAAATGAATCGTTAAGCGAAGAAAAAGCTTCAACTCACCAAACACTTCGTACATCTATGCATTAGCTCTTACGTCTTTTGTACTTCGTACAGCGACAGGAAATCTATACGGTTCACAGAGTTCCATACCACCTTATCTTACCGTGTTTCAAAGCCGGTTTCGATCTGCCGCTCGTCTCACGAACGTAAGAAGCGCCAACGTCCTCCATATACCTCTTCGGGCACTCGTGGAACCGTAATAAATTATGAAATTCACGATTTTCAAAAACAGCCTGAAAAGCTGCAATATAGTCTGTTTTAAGGAAAAAGCAGTATTATCAGTTGCTGATTTGATGAATAATTTCCGGATTATTTTATATATTTATATGCACATATTTTCTGCCTCCGCTGTCGCACGCAAACAACCGAATCAACATAAGCCATAACTTAACTTTCAAGCTGGCCGTTTCTACCCTTATTGTCCGTAATACATCAGGACCAATTTTGGGGCAACGTGGGGACGTTGGGGAACAGCGTTCTTCCGAAGTAGGGGTCCCAGCAACAGTCCTGTAAAAGGAAACATCATGCTGTGACCAGCGATCGTGTGACTTTTCTAGGAATCCCGACTGCAACGCAGGATTCTGGGTACGCCAGTTGTAGTAGACTTGATATGAACTGAGGGCCACTTTCTTCAGTCGTGCAAACAGTTGCACGCAAGAAGTGCTTGCCATCCTCCTGGTGACACATCCACTATTCCCTTCTTCAAGGTCGTTTATCCCGGAGCTTTTTGAGCGTCGTTTAGCGCACCCGAAGGTTCCCCACACTTTCCGCTGATGTGCTTTTGAATGCCGCCGAGTGGACTGTGGCCCATCTCGCGTTTCTGATTTTCATCTTGGTTGCTGTCGTTGGTCTCATACTAGACTAGAGCCAACTACTTATCTTGTTTCCAAACACCGCTGGAGATATACGGTTTATTTTCCAGCCCTGCTGCGTCCTTCAGTTCGATGCTTGTTGGGTTCACGTTTCGGCTGCTCTTCAGGAAAGACGTTTTAAAGTTTTAGTAGACAATGGTTTAGCGCCTACCCATTTATCCACTACAAAGTGGTCAGCACGTTCCATAAATTATTTTTAGTAATCTCTGTTATTTATTGCATCTTTATATACACCATGCTCAATTGTTTCCGTCCTCTCTGGCAGCTGTCGCACGGTTGTGTTTGAGGTCCTCTGACGTCCGACTCGCTAGTACATTTAATTGTTGCGTTGGAGTCCGCCCGTGAACGATGGGCGAATCAACGAATATAGTTTGCTCACAGATCAGCCACCTTTTTAACACGACGTTTGATTCGCATTAAAATAAGGCTGAAAAAACTTTGGGCATGCGAACCAAGGAACTAGCATCAAGACAAACGCAATCAAGCATGAACCGAATGCCCAATAGGCCATGCACGCGATTTACACAAGTATTAGCTAAAATGGTGTCAACGACAGAGCAGCACGCTCCATTAGACGACGCTTATTCAATCCGTGCGCGTCTTCTGGTTTTAGCAGCACGTTACAATAACAAATTTCGAAATTAACACGTTAAGGTTATTTTCAATCATGAGCCAATTAAAACAAACATACACCCATCAGTAACGCACATTTCGGTGATTTTAATTTCTGTACCAGCTACTGAGTTGAGAAGTCGGTATATGCAGCGAACTTTTACCTATTGCGGTAACCGAAGAAATCACGGTTTAAGACTAGCATTCATGCTTAGGGGCGGACATATGCGACCTCTGTGGAAGAATATTCAATGTTCCTTGAACCTACTGGTTGTATGGAATAAACATGGGTGAAACAACTGCAAAGTCATCCTCCTTTGAGCTAACCACTATCCGCACGACACACATGACCAAATTGAACTGATTACAGAGTACTTCATAAACCATTCCCTTCATGGTAATTCGCCCAGAACGGCTTAGCTACGTGAATACTTGTTCTTGCCTCCCTCTGAAACAGCCTCAGCTATTATTATCGATATTTAAGATTTCCTTGGAGCTGCTGACCTTAGCTGATTTCGGCTATAGCTACATGCTCAGGGTATATGTGCGTAATAAAATACTTTTTGGCGCATGCGGTCAGTTGTGCCACTGCAGGCACAAAATGAGTGCGTGTGTGGGTAGTTTAGTGCGCGGCGCAATAGGTCGTTTTCCGCAGGTGCGAATTAACCAGACATGAAATACAAAAAGACCGTTGAGAGGAAAGACCGAAGATTTATTGCACGGAATATACAGATGGTCTCTTATAGCCCTAGAAATAGCACCGACACGTAAATTAGCTAGAGGGGCGAGAGACCGGCCGTCGACGAGCCATTAAACTGGAAGTGAGTGACACATGTATGCGTTCGGGTTCGCTCCTAAGTCATATAGCATGCAAACGAACAATGGGAAAGCATGCGTCATGCGAACTTTCTTAATAGACTAGGTACATTACACAACTATGAGTTTTGGGACTATCTTACACATCATACTGCAGGCAGGTCGGTGAAATCTCCAAGTCCTCACAGTACAACAATGAACTGGCCCGTCTACACTGCTCAAAATGTTTATCGCATTTCATTACATTCTAATATGGCGCAGTTCTGTGGTGCATTTCTTCACCAGTCATTCTCACACTCTGCGTTGTTATGGAATGTTGTGGCGGTGACTAGAAAGAGGACAGCGATTGAAGCAGGAATACATTTATGGCTGTCCTAAGTCAACGCATATGGGCGCCGAGTTAACGCAGTGAACACCTCATGAGCACCATTATAATGGTCCATAGATGGACAACTTAGTTTAGGCCTACGCCGTCATAGCTATCCTGTCATAGTCTGTGAGTGCAGTAAGTTGCACAAAGCGCACGCAATCGCTTATATGACTACAAATTTAAAATGACATATATGGACTATAACTTTCTAATGAGTCGCTTGTATCGGTCAAGTTCTGCGTTGTATCCCGCTCTATTAAGATACAATTGTGTGTTGTAACGATACACCCTTCAAAACCAACAGGAGCGTCTTCAGTAATCCTGCATACATTCCGCGTTATTGAATGTTCTCCTGGGGCTTGTTATAGAGACGGCTGGCATTAATGTATTTTAACCGTCGCTATCAACACAGGCAAAAACCTGTAATGTCTTGTGCAACTTACTGCGCCCACACACTACGACCGTGTAACTATAGTCAACGCCCTCGTTAGAACCCTTGCAGAACATGTTTGATGGGTTCAGTGGATGATGGACGGAAGTTGAATGTTTCGGATAGATGTGAACAGTGGTGGTGTTGTTGAATGTTGAATGTCACGGCCTTTGATGTTTCTTTTTCTCCAGGTGAGAAATCTGTACCAAAGGGATAGTTACGCGACGCTACTTTTCTTGATTACATCGAAGGGGTGAAATGGAGAATGAGTAAATGCACGTCTGCCGTTATTATACATATAACTCAATAGCTGTTGGAACAAGCATAATTAGGTGTGAGCTAACTGGCAGACGAATACACACGTGGCTGTGCGCATGGAATGGATTAAACGATAGGATGGTGATCCAGACGAATTTCGAACGCAGCCTCTGTCGTGGCACTCATGATATGTTGTGGTAGGGAGTCTCAGTGTTTGCAGACTCGAACCGGGAAGAAACTGGGCCTCGATTCAGGTCTACCTTACTGATTGTTTGGTTTCACGGAATGCTTCTTGGGTGAGCTAATATCCGCAGGAGTGAGCAAGGATCTGCATTAATGGTTTGGGGTCCTCAGAATCATGAACGCCAATATTAAATCGCCTCCCTGTCTGCAGTATTTCAGAGAAAATATATTTAGTTCGTGAAACCGCTGGGGGTAGGGTTTTGCATTTAACCCGTGAACTGCTTTCGTCGCAAGCTTTTGAACAGCTTCCAAGATAATTTTCTCCTTGTGGAAGTGAGGAAACCAAACAAGGGTCCGTTGTTCAAAGCAAGGACGAATAAAGTTGTCGTACTGGTTACCGGAACAGGATCATTGGGATTTTCCAAATATACGCTTCGGAATGACGGGGGCGATATTACCTTTCTTGGCGCCAGCCTCAGTTTTGGGAGAACCCGAGGGGTTGTGCGATACAACAGTGCTAATGTCTTCTTCTCTGTCCATAACTTGGATCGGTAGACTTCCGAGGGAGTGAGGGAACTCGCGCTTATGTCTGATATGCATAACCTCGCACTTGCTGGTATTGAACCCGATAGAGTTTGATTCAAACCATTTGTATAGGGCAATAATATCAGCCCGTAGGGCGCTCGCCTCAGAGCTATTACGCACAATACGCCAGATTTTGGCACCATTGACGAACAGCATCAGTGAAAACAATGGTAGATCGGCAGATCATTGGTAGACCGTTGATGAAGATAAAGAAGGCTAGTGGCCCCAGGATGGAGCCCTGTGGACTCCGTTGGGAGTGGGTCTGGCAGAGGATACGGGGCAACCCACCAACGTACGATAGGAACAGTTTGACAGATAAGACTAGACCCAGCGGAGAAGATTACTAACGAAACTGTAACGCTGAAGCCTGTCGAGTAAGACAGAATGACTTACTCAATCGAATATCTTGGCAAAGTCAAGCTGAATAGCTTCAACCCCCTATTCTCTGTTGGCAGCAGCGGTCCACTTGTCTACGGTAAACAAGCAAGTTGTAGTACATGAGTGGTCTCGTAGGAAGCCGTTTTGCTCATTGCAGCGACAAGACTGTGTCAAAAGTTGCTTAGACAATGAACCGTGGACTAACGCATCAAGGACCCCGGACACACAGAATAGGAGGGCAATCGGGCGATGGGTACAAGGCTGATTACGTTGTCCAACTTTCAAGATGGAAGTGATATTCGCCGATC
The DNA here is from genome assembly GCA_013368495.1 of Paragonimus heterotremus. NCBI lineage: Eukaryota > Metazoa > Platyhelminthes > Trematoda > Plagiorchiida > Troglotrematidae > Paragonimus > Paragonimus heterotremus. The sequence goes on along the minus strand of LUCH01006138.1, from coordinate 2,568 downwards.
TCCGGCCTTCGGGCACCGTTCCTACAGAAACTGACTGTGTAAGTAGGATGCGTAGCGAACCAGCTAACTGTGCAGCTCTGTGGGCAAGGACTAAGGGGATATACAATCTGGTCCGGGAGATGTGAGTTTGATCCCACAACGTTTCATCAGCACAATGTCCGTCGTGGTATCCACTGTGGAGATTCCTACAGAAGTGTTAACACTTTCTGCCACGGAGTAGTTCGGTACGCCGTTAGTAAACACAGTGCTGTAGAAGTCAGCCAGAACTTCAGAAGCATCACAATCTGAGCCAGTAAGCCCATGCGGGCCGGCTGGCTGGGGCACATCGACCTTAGCTTTAAAGCTTTTTGAGACAAATTTATGCAAGGTTTTGGAATCCCTAGCGAAAAGCCAGATTAAGCGTCGCTGGAAATCTAGTCGGTCTTTCCTGACCAGTTTGGTGCAACTGTTTTGAAGTCACATATAGAGATGATGATAATCTAGATCCCCTGACATTCTAAACCGAGCCTATGCTAGACGTTTGTCATGGGTCATCTCTAACGTTCAGGACCGCGATCGCCGTTGCGATTTCTGACCGATCGTGGAGTAGAATGGCGTTCAGTCAGTGTTCAGCAATCCATGGCTTCGCGAATGTTATTAGCGAAACAGTCACTCACTTCCTTGATAGATGCTGATGAGGTAAACTGACCCCACGAGGTATTACCTAGATATGCATTGATTGCATCCACCTTAATTCTTCAGAATGTCCCTTCTGGAACATATACTTTGGAATTAAGTTGGGCACTTCAGATGAAGTCGAAAGTTAATACAGCGTGATCGTTTAAGCCGAGCGGGCGTCCACTGTTAAGTTGTTTATCATTAGTTCCTGATTAGTAAATATGTAATCTAGACGAGAAACAACATGGTCCTCGCATCATCTTGTGCAGTCAGTCGCACGTTTTGTTAGGCCAGCAGCTGCAATTGCAGCTGGAAGTGTTGTAAGCGTTGCATCGATGAGGCCTTTGCATGAATAAGACGGTAAGTCAATTTGTGACAGGCTAAAATCGCCCATTATTTTGATATATGAGTATTCTAGGGGGGAGTACAGTCGACTCCAGACAGGATTGCTTCGTCGCTGTCGGTGCAAGGCGAGGAGACCGATAGATTACACAAACAAACTATCTGTCAGAGTTAGATAGTACAATGGAACACCAGATGGATACGTGAATGGTAGTGGGTATTGAATGAGACGATGTAGTAGTCAGGGGGGAGTTACGGACGTAAAGGGCAACATCGCCTTTTCTGCCCATTGTTCTATCAGCCCGAAAGAGAAGCACGTCTGTTATATTCAGCTCAGGGTTAAGATGGTTTATTGTGAGCCATGATTCAGTAATTCCGGCAATAAAGAAGTAATTCTCGAAACAAAGAGCACGGAATTCACTTAGTCTGCTGTTCGGACATTGTGCGTCAGTATGAGCAGGTTTGACAGAAGTCACTATGAATTAGTGCAGATTGCTGCAGCCGGGGGCGCTGGGCGCATCAGCGGGGTTATCACCGACACTGACTAAGCCAGCTGGTTTGCTTTTTTCTAAGACTGCAGGTCAACTAAGTGAATGACTAAGCGGGCGACTCGTGCTATGTAGTCCGCACGCGGATTCTCGCATTCGTCTTTGGAACAACCGGGGTGGAAGGTGTGAGGCGGACAGATAATTACGACGTAGAGAAACGAGATCATTCACGAAGGGTTTGGTCACTGTAGTTCGAGTTCTTCTCCCGGGCTGTGGCTCTCGCGACTCAATCGGTGGCCGAAGAGATGGCGGTTAACCGAGCTCAGTGACGTGAGTGTTGTCTTTGTTTGGCCGAGTTTTCTGTGAAGTGAGCACATTTACCGACGCGTGGAGGTGAAAGCCGTGAGGTACCTATCTCGCCGATGACACAGCTTTCATTAACAGCTCGGGTGTCTGTTTGCAAGATGTAGGCACATTGATGTTGAATGGTTAAATGAAGACGTCACTATTTTTAGATTGGTCGTCTTTCTCCGGATGGGAAGCGGATAGGAGGTATGCTTGGTATCCGGACGCAACGCTCTGGCAATAGCGAAGGACTACTACAGTTGTACGCATCCCACGGTCTCTATATTTCAACCACCGCATTCTACCACATGGAATACTGTGTTACTCGCAGAACTTCGTGTGCTTCTCAGCCGTGGACACAGTTGGTTCACATAGCAGTTAGCTACGGGCGGCGCCGTTCTGTTGAAGACTGTCGTGCCTTTTGAAGCAACCACCTGGACTCGGACCATGCTATTGTGCGTGCCCGTTTTATTTTGTCCTTTGCCCAGAGGACATACCCTCGTGAGTGCAAGTCATATCCTTGCTAATGTTAATCAGTCGACCCACAGGTATATAAGGGATGCACATGGACACACAGTCGAACTTGCAACAAAACAGCAAACGAGAGACTTAGGTATTCAGGTCACTTGCACGTTTGCTTCAACTGCCCAATGTGCTGCAGCCGCGACAAAAACACGGAGAGCGTTATACCGACGAAAATCTGTGATCGCCAACCCATGTCCAGCAAATTCATTCC
>LUCH01006137.1:0-25103 GCA_013368495.1 Paragonimus heterotremus | reverse complement strand
AGGTTGGGAGGGGCCTGAGAACTAAATTTGATAGGACAGTGGGGAAGAGGTCAGCAAAAGCATGTTTTCGCCTATCCACCCTGTTGTATGCAGCAGATAGGGCGACCCGGTTTATACTGCGAGACGGCCGACGCAGTATGGAATTACCTGTGTTATGATTATTTATGGTTGTATGTGGGCTGAGATAATGCCAGGGCGCCCAGACTTAGACAGGAGAACGCTTAGGGTTCTCAACCAAAGCCTTTGGCTCAAATGCCTATACCTGAAGACAGGAGGTGGCTGACAGTTTACCAGAATTGGTACGTTTTCCGGGTGATGACGCCAGTCCTCATCCAACCCTCAACCTGCAGGACCAGGGTACTGGTTTGTCGGACCCCTACGTGTTCGCCTGCTTGGCGTGAGTGACTCTATCGGTGTGGTGGCCACACCGCGTAGTTTAGCCCAGTAGGTCATCGAGATGCGCAAACCGTCACATCGCGTCAAGGTCCAGTCTCGTTGTGACAGAAGTTGGTCGGAACGTAAGGTTTTATATTCCAGTGTTTTTAGTTCAAACTTTCGAATATAACTATTTGCCAGTATTTTCGCTAACCATACTGTGCTCTCGTAAAATATGAATTGTGCTAGTTGCGCTAAAGTTACTGATGAGATGCTGTCGAACTGTCATTATACAGACATTCTACTCACTTCATGCAGTATTTCTCAAACTCGTCTGTTGGAGTGAGTGTTTCAATGCGTGCTGGTGGTTGCATTGTTGTTAGCTGCTCTGTTTGTGTTTTTTCTTATTTCACTCACATATCTGTAATTTTTCTACTGTCTTTGTTTTACTACACATTTGAAAAGTTAGGCATATTCGTTTGCCTTTTGTCCGAATGGTTCTTCATTCGCCTTCTCAATCTCATCGTCGTAATCAACCCTAATTTCTTACCAATTTCCCTCTTCTTCAGTACTTCTTTATTTTAACATTGGATTAATCTATGGCGTATCTGGTTTGCCTTCCAGGACGAAAATTGTGGCTACATGTTTTGCATTCTGTTCTATTAGGTCGCTCTAACTTAACTCATGTCAGTCGAGGAAAAATTGTCGTGAACTTGTTCCATAACTGGCAGTCGGTGTTAAGTAGACATCTAAAGTAAAAATCAACAGGTTATGTCTAGGTCCTCTCAAAATCTGTTCCCGGTTTTACAACATGAGCGTTCGTGGTGAGAAACCAACGGTTAATCACCACTTCCCAGTTTACCTGCATTTGGTCGACATGCCCTGGTTGATTCATGCTGAATTGACGTTGAGCAGTGTTCACGGAAATTCGTCCAGTTCGAAACCTTCAGACACGATCGCCAATCATTCGGTCTGCACTTTCAACATTTATCGATCGCATCGTGCTCCCCATTTTTTGGGGAACCCCAGTTACATGTTCTCAGTACGAATCCATCGTGTTCATAGGTGTTCTGGCTAATTACCTTTTGGATGTTGTCGGAGTTTATTTACTCTTCCCGATTTATTTTACAAATAACCGAAGGTTTTTGGTTGTTGAGCGGCTTATTGCACATTCGCTTTTAGTCCGCATGTTGGGATGGAAACTTGTTGCTGTCACAAAACGTTGTATACGAATTCGACACCGTCAACTTTGTATTCACGATTTACGCTGCGGGAGCGGAAGCTGCTGCTACCGTATGGTTCTTGGCGTTACTTTCAGGACGACTTGTTACCTTTACAATACTGTGGGGGTTGTGCGTGATATGAACTATCAATACTAAGTTTATCCGGTTATCGTTACGCGTATTACTCAAGAAGTGTACAATTTTATTGGGAAATCTTCAGTAAGACAATGTCAGGTATTTCTGCAATCGCATGACAGTCGCAGCCTGAAACCAACAAAGCAAAGATCTGTCCATGATTCACTTGCAATTTGGCAGGTCAGCCTACGGTTCGTTCTTCATAATTAAAACCTTAAAAACTGTTCCTGCTGTTTTTGACTAAATTATCGTATCTGAGACTCCAGCTAGGGTTATCATTGAAAATCCCTTTGATCTAGATAATATGTGTAGCCTTTACTGTATGCCAAACGGACTTTTAACTACGGCGAGATAGCATGTTTCTGTTGTTTTTTTTTGTTCAGTCATAAAACACTGTCATACTTACTACCGACCAACAGCGTCTTCCTTCTCTGACTACAGATGTATCTACTCCAATGAAAGGTACACTTAGAATCGTTTAAACGCAGTGACGCACCAAGCATTTTAAGTGGGAATCTACAGAGACTTGTCTCAGGAATTTAGCGTAGGGAGCAACCCATCGCAAGGTTGTTCATTTCTCTGTTTTTACTCAATTTTTACTATAGACGAAATTTTTGAGGGCTATGCGTTTCGCTCAAAGAATTTCGTCTTTGATCGCGTGCTTGATAGAAAACTAACGAATCTTGATTATGCCGACAACAAGGCGTTACGGTCTGACCGTTTTCAAACGACGTATATCACGCTTGACACTATTTCGTTTTCTGTTAATTCAGGATCCACTTTGTAGGCACAAATTACAAACTCTCTCCCCGACTATCGCGTTTACTAAGATTTATTTTTGTCTAACGTGGCTGTGGCGCTTATGGACCGATTCCTGTATCTAGGAAAGTCAATCAGCAACGATGCTGGTATTAGAAACGGGAGTACTACTCATTCTCAAGTTTGGAGCGGTGTTCATCAACCTTTGTTAGCTCTGGCGACGGAACACGCTTGGTTGGTTAATTGATGCGTGTTTGAGGTAGTCATGGAACGTAGCCACTCAATTTATTGGACCTTGGTCATCTTATAATATGTTATGAGTCACACGCATCAGATGACAGCGATTAAACAACTTGTGTGGTATGAGGCTAATTTTTCTAGCATCAGGTACGTTTTCTTCGTTTCGTAGATATCTTTTGCCTTATGGTCACCTGTTAGTTTGTGATCGCTCTCTCTTCACAACATTGACCTTGACTGTTTGACTTGGGGGTTTCGTGCGTTAGGTTCTTTTCCTTACCCGTTTTCATTTGTTATGGATTTCATTTGATTTGTTTGTGCGTTGGTATTTTCCGCTCATTTACGCCTCATGGCTTTATAGAACTGAACATTTTTACCTACTGACGATGTTTTATTGCCAGTGTAGATGCTGTTGATGATGTCCTTGTTTGGTCCACACACTCTGGGGTTTCTTTCTTTACGCGCAAAATTATTTTGGTTATTAATTTCCACCTGTGAAACTTACATTCACTTTAACCTTCTTGTATAGACTAATTTACTAATTCTCAGCCTTACTGCGACTGTTCGATTACATATCAAAACAGAGATCTTCCTTCAACTTTCGGCTTGTTTATAGATGGCATCAGTTCACATGCGTGACGTTTCCTTCTTACATTTCGAATTTACCGGCTCCTAATTATTTCAAGCTTACCGGAAGTCTTCGTTTTTGATTCCTTTCTGACAGATCAAAGCATGTAGCCGAGGCGGGGGGTGCGTGATTGAGGGTAACCAACGGAAACATTGTCCCTCCTGTCGGTTGGAGAAATGTTTTGCTGTTGGAATGAAACGAGAACTGATATTGCGTAAGTCAATCATTTTTCTTTGTGTTGGTTGTCGTTTTATGCTGCAGTAAGCTGTGCTCATTCTGGATGAAGAGAATACACATGTCACGATTGATGTCAACGATATTATTTTCACGACATGAGTGTGTAGACACCTCGCCCACTTACGGCATACTTGTGTAATCCGTGTATCTTCGTTATCCTGGCTGCCGGTCATGAACTCGCAAGCCTTCAGAATACGCGCTGGCAAACTATCGCGTTGTTCACACAGTCAGCCCACTCGACACATTCTAATTGGTGAACATAACGGTGGTCGAATGCAGAAAGCTTATAGGCACCCTTCATATGAATCGACCAGGTCTGTAATCCAATAAACAAGGCGGGGCGCAATCACTGTTTAGTCAACAATCGAACAAAGTTTTTGTGGCACCCTAGCCCATATACGAGCTGTCAGAATATCCAAACCCAGTTAGATGCAATTCAGTACAGCAACCTAAAGTTTGAGTGTGTACAAAATATATCTGAAATCAGTGTGGTTGCACACATGACAAGGCCAAAAATGCTTATTGACTCATTGAGGAGCGAACTGGTATGTACTCTTACAGTCATTACGTTTGTCTGTTCCCCTACAGATTGGGAGTCATTTCCATCAGAAGGACTTGAAAATCGCTTAACACCAAAGCAATGGAATGTTTATGGAACTTCAAGTTGAACATCACCCACAGTTGGTCGCAGCTGTCGCATTCCCATAGACTTTTCAGTCGGCCCCTTTCGAACAGCAGAAGCGCTAGACTCCAGTTTTGTTCTGATTAGAGCTCGTCAGTAGTGCATATTCTCGCCACTGCCGCCGGGACTAGAACCACGGCCACGCTATTCATGAGCAGGCAACTGTGTTTACCACTGCGTCATTGACCTCACGTTAGGCATGACCGCGTCAACTGCTGAGTCTTCTTCTGTAGGTTTTTTGTTGACCATAAGTAACCAAGCTGGCGTTGAGCCATTGTTTACTGTTCAAGTAAAAGTTCACAACTCGTGCTCTGAAATGTCTGAAAGCTTTATTGGTTTGGTCTCGACAACAGGCCCGTTGTGCCCAAAATCAATCGTGAGTGGAAATCACGGTTCAAGTCGAACAGTATTCCGTTCGACTTCAAAATTTTGCTTTTATATCCACCTCAGTCACAAATTTCAGCCTGCAGATAGTCTGTGAAATGAAATCATGCAGTAATTTGTGTTCTTTGAATACCATTAGTTACCTGGTTGCTCTCGGTTTGTGCTGGTATCTTAACAGTCCTACGTTAATGTGGTACACATAATTTTCAATTGGAGTGAGAAGAGAGATGACACAGTTTAGCTATTCATCATGAAGACGCCGAATACCATTTAACACGCTCACATGTGACATGATTTCCATGTGGTACCATTCCTCAGTGTTCGGTTTTTCCGACGTCGGTCTGGACGTGATCGAAAGTCGATTGACTAAAACAATACCTCAGTCTCAGAACCGAGTTATATCGTTATATTCCTCTGTTTCGTAGACAATGTGATCTCGTGTTTTCCTGTTGTAAATGTACTGTTGTAACTCTACTGTTGTGAGTATTCGAATGCTTACCTGTCGATGAGAATAAAGTTTACTGTTTAATTCTACTCAAGTAGGAGTTTATGTGTAAGATTGCTTAACGAGGTTGACTGGTACAGTGTTACGATCTCTTGAAAAAAATGATTATGTACGTGTTGGAAGTTGTATTCTTCTACAGAATGGTCGGATTTCGAAAACGTCATTTAACCTTATCAGAAAAAGCCATTGATTGGTTATTTGTCTTAAGTCGATCGTAGACAGTGAGGGAAAGTCGATTGTGTAGTGTTACTTTGGTCGAAGTTAAAAACCGGTTTGATGGAGTACGAAATGTCAAACACAGGTGACTTTCATTCCAACATTTTTATCAAAAAATACTGCTCGGTGCCTTATATCTGTACCTACTAGTTCAGTTCTCATTACAGTGTTCGGATCATGATAACTGTGTCCATTTTTTGGTATATAATATGTGAATTGGGAATAGAGTTTCGCGGAACATTAATAATAGGTCACCTGGTTTGTATTATATTTGTATGGTTGTATTATAGAGCTCACAACTGTTTGTATAAACGCAAGTGAAAGGCATTGCCACTCTACACTATGTGGGGGTATTGAACCATTAAGATCGATAAAAAGTCTTTGGACAGATTAGGTAACTGTTCATTCTACCTTTCGATGGTTTTATGTATCAGTGACTCTTCATATGTAGCTGTCTTAAATTTTCAAGAAAGAACGATAAATTTTACACTCGTGCTGACTGTTCTATTCGAGTCGTATGAGGCTAATCAGACTTTTTAACACTGATTTGCTGCTCACTAATAAAAACATACTACGAAAAGGCATGTCGACCGTTACACTTCCAGTTTCATTTGTGTTGACTTCACATCACAATAAAGTCAGTATCAATTTCAGTGCAATTCGTTCGGCTTGTCGGACGCATCGTTCCCATTTCGGTACTTGATTTTTTGTTTATTAAACCAACTTGGTAATGAGGTGATGATGTGATGGCATGAAATCGAAGCATGCCTAACACCTAGTTACTGTCTTAAAACAAATTCAGAACTTTGGATTTCAGATCAGTGTACTTAATTCATAACTCCGACAACGATCGGTGGTTTCACTAAGACAGAAGGTTGATCATAGTGGAATAAGGCCATTGTCAGAGAAAATATTTATGGTTAGTAGAGCGTTGGTTCTGAATTTCAAACGGAAGCGGAGACATTTTCTGGGTTAAGTGGTTTGCTAAAGTCTGTTCGTAAAATAGTTTTACTCCATAGCATCATCGCTGTACGAATTCATTAGAAAAAATAATACATTTGGAGAGGTCGGTGATGCTTATAGAGCGTTCGTACAAGTGTAACGAGGAGTAAGCGGACAACTGACATTGAAGCTTCCCACTACATGTGGCGGCGGATGCCAATCATCGTGACATTGAGGTAGTATTCATTCAGAGGAGGGAACAATTGTATATACCAGCAGAGCAGAAGTATTCAATCACTGGCACACATTGTTTGATAGTTGTGTGGACATTGGACAAACGGATGTCATGTCTATTAGATCAACATCACATGAGGAAGAACCAAATTGCGTCGTTGGTTTTCTTTCTCGATCATACGTAGGCCATGAACTTTCCAAAGGGGCTTATAAGATTAGCAACTTACTAATGAAACGCTACCTCCAAGCACTAGTACCTTTACAACATGATGGTAGAGTCCTCCGGAGGAAGGTCAACGATCGATGGGAGTGTTGTTTACACTTGTCACTAATTGTTTTGCCCAAATTTATTGAAGAGGTTCAGCCACGAATCACTGGGAGAGTTATTTCCTGTTGACCTATCAGTAACCCATTTACAGTAGCTTGAATGTTTTGATGGAAGGGCAAACCTAATGTTAAGAACTCCTATCGGATGTCGGATTTGACGTATATTATACTGTTCGTGTGATATAATACTTCCCGTCTTCATGTGACATTTGAGAGACACTCGTTCCAGGTGTTGACGGTCATCAAAAGAACAGTATTATTTCCCGGTAACTAACTTCTGCACCACTGTTGGCTAATGTCCCATCATACTGTAGTGACTGGAGAAAATGTAATTTTGTTTAGGTTGCAGACGATAATCGGCATTTGCTGATGTGTACAGACATTCTTTGATGTGTTTTCTTGGTTGGCAGTTGTGTATCCTCTTTTCTTTACCCAGCCATACCGACTGAAAGTATACAAAATACATTTTGTTATCCATCTCTTGTTATCACTGTTCTTAGGATAGTTGTTATCATTTACTCGAAGAACCAGATTTGAAGTACTGCAACTTTTTAAACGCTGTATTGCCATAGCCGTCGGTTCTGTTATTCAGGATAGCGGCGCTTTAATTCATTGCTCGATGAACTAAACATAATTACCTCTGCTTTATTGACCACTGCTAACTCTGCCATTCGGACAACAAATTGTTAGTTAGTCAATATGCAGAACTGAACTCTCTGTATAAAGCTTCAATTAAACATGTATATTGATCTATATGTGTTTATATGAAAGGGGGCTCCATGGTTCCCGCGTAGCTAACGACAGCTCCGTTCAGATTGAGCAAAGTTCGGCTCGATGCCTCTCGTATTACTACCAAAGTCATTAGTCACTGGATTATCCTCGTATGCATAGCTTTCTACAGGGTATCAATTACAGAATTTGTTCACGCCCCAGCTGGTCCGGGGGAATTGTATTCTGTCAGGTGGTCTCATGAATATCATCGTTAGTTTGTTACATAAAGACTGCCACTTCGAGTTTTGTTCTGATTGTCCCTACCAGGTTAATGGAGGTAAGGTCGAAACTCCTCATCGTGGGATGTTAGTTTGTGGATTATCACAATGAATTATTCTGTAATTATCTCTCTGAACTCTCTTGTCTTTGTGCCACTCTATGAAAAGTCGGTGTGATCTTTTTTTCTGGAATGGTACCATCACCATACTGGCCTGGTTGCCCTGTGACCAATATGAAGATCATTTAAAACACACACATCCGCAATTATTCGAACTTGTCACCTGCTCATTTCAATTGTTCCTCGCAGTCGGTTTCTTTAGTGTAAACAATACTCAGCATTAGGTTAACGCTGATGCTGGGGGTCGTCTGCACTTACTGATTCTTCATTTTTGATGTCGTTTGGAGCAAGTAAACTGTATCGCGCTTCGCCACGCGGAACGGCCAAAGATAATCAGAAGCAGCTGGTTCACTTAACACATAGTTTAATTGTGGATTCCTTTTGCGCTATCTTTTGATTGTATTCATTGTCAGTGTGAGTTCAGTTGTCGATCTTACTGGTTTGGTTTTCCTGAGCTATAGTCAACACAATCACACCTGCTGATTCCGTCTACTTATTGTTCTTATCTCACTGATTTGTCAATGTGGACAAGTTGGGGGCACCATCAGATGACGATCAGACCGGCGATTCTCATTTGCAAGGATTTTGTATAATCATAGAAAGCTTACAAACACGGATTAACACAATGTTCAGCCTAAATTTGCGTCACAAATTCACTGAATGATGCATATTCCAATTTGAGTTTTGCTTTCAATCTCTCGTCTGACTCACCAACTATTTATTGCTTTTGGAGTTGTAAATAAATTTCTTGTAGGATGAACGCTTTATGCGCATAATTGCACTACAGACTGTGCACATGTTATTCTCTTTGAAATATGACATTGCTTTTGTTTGGAGCTGAAGAATGAGCACGCCTCATTTTCGTTTACTAACCTGCTTAGTTATGCACGCTGGTAGCCATGATTTGTGTTCCGTCTCCGACTGCAGCCAACCAGAGTGATTTACACATGCTTTTCAATTATGCATCTAGTTATTTATGGTGTGGAACTTTTATGCTGTTAGCGAACAGCGCCCGATTCATACCGGAGCGAATTCCGTTTGCGGTTTACTGACGTTGGTTGTAGACAGTTGCAATCGTGGCCACTAGCATTCGTGCACTATCCTAGCGCAGTGCTATTCTCCTGCATTCTCTTGCTCATAAATTTAGCCCTCGTCTTTTGTCTGTCGTCAACGTTTGATATCCCTGTCGTTCTATGGCCACTGAAGCCGGTGTACAGCTCTGCATGGTTTGAAAGTGAACGGGGTTTTGATGTGATCTAGATGGCGCAAAGCGTATATAAATCTGTTTATCGTGCAAGTGACAAATTACACCCAACGTCCACGACCTCTAAAGAAAAAACCCGTTGAAACCGTGACCTTGAAGCCCAACGGCTCGTACCATTAGAACAGTTACATGAATCACGATTAGGATTCGTGTTAGAGCATTTGGAGTCACGTCAAAACGTGATAACATAGATATTCAATGAACGTTCGATGAAGCACGCACACTGTAAAATGGGCTTTCCGAATGGACATTTCACATCTAACTTTGACTTTATTTCGGCGGATTTTGCATGTTAGTTGTATTCAAGGTTACATTGAAGTGAGTCCTGTTGCAATTGTCCAAAATTAGATCGCTTCAGGAATATGAATTTTACTTACAATATTTGAAAAGAACCGTCAATGAGATATAGTCCAAGTTGTCACTGTAACTACCAGCGCAGTCTACACCGACTGTGAAACAAACCGTCTCGGGTTCAAGTACCCGTGGATTCGTGTATCCCTGTTTTGGTTTGTACGATCTGACGGCATTAGCTAACCTCGTTTGACCTAGTATTTTATGTGAAAAGTGTCATTAAGATTTAACAAGGGAACTTCAAATCATTTTTGTCTGAGTGTGGTATCGGTTTACTGTTTGTCCTGTTGGCGTTTTATATTTTGTTACTGCTGCAACATGTTTGCCTCGTTGCTTCTCAACAATTTTTGCATGACAGACTCAAGTTTGATCTTCAGTAATCTGAAGGGGGGCAAGCACAAGTTCAATGAACCAACCGGATACTTCCCCTTCCAGTAGCACATTCATCTTTGTACTAAAATGTTTGGATTACGCTCGTAGTTGACGCAGATGAGGCAATGGTCTGTTCTGGTGATTAACAGCCATGCGACCATAGTAAGAATCACGGACCCCCAACTTAGGAGTGAAACGGAAAGTAGAATTGGGATCCGATTTCTAACAAACCCTTTGTTTCAAATTAGATATTCGATGCCGAATTACCGAACAACTAACTTCCTAGTGAGTGTAAGACAGTTTTCTCGCGGTCTTCCTCACCCCGGTTCCATAATTTGGCCTACTGCATACACAGTTCTGTCAGATAGTAGCAACGTTCACGCCATTGTTTTATTAGACGCCTTTTTTCCCAATGTTTCCAACCCAAGAAATGAACCCGATCTGTAGTAACTGTTTTCATTGTTATATGCCAAATCATTTTACCGTACGCTAGCCGTTCGCGGAATCTGCTACAGATGCTTGATTTCACGGAGTATCAGATGACATACTAAATGAACGTATGATCAACTTCCTCACTCAAATTCACATATCAAGTAAGAAGCATCAATGGAAATTGTAAGTGTTCGATCTCTGATATCGCTCCAAACATTTAGTCCGACCGCCACAGTCCGTACTTTTCATGCGCACAGAATAACTCGCCTCAAGCGCACTTGCACCCTGCGACACCCACGTAATCTATACTTAATAGGGTCAAACGGTATTTACATTTTGGTTTCCTTTATACAGTGGTGATGGTGACGAAATCCGTAATAGCAAGCCGCTGAAATGATGTGTTTAAAAGAATAATGTAATAAATGTTCACAAACAAACCATTGGAAACCGCAACCGTCGATTTGAATGACAGTGTTCAAGTAGAACTATGCGAAAAGCACAATTTTTATTGTTGTCTTCACTGACTATGATGGTATTGGTGACAGTTTTTAAATCGAACCGACGATGTTTGGCTATTCTCAGCAGCCGTCAGTAATCTTGAACATTGCCGTTCAAGTTCCTACACTTCTCAGACGTCTTTCACCACCATCAGCCTTATACCCTTCGTTCCATTGATCTGCTGACAGTCTCTACGTGATTAAATGTTCAAATATTTCGTAGACAGATTTCCGTGCTTTCCACATTCAAATGGTTATTTGGGTGACCACACTGTCTTTCACATAGTGCTGATGCAAACGTCAGGTGGCACCGTATTCGGTACTTGTATTACTTGACTGGTGTATTAACGTTGATACTTATTGTGAACTGCTTTCCCTAGACCAATTATGTTATCCAAGTTACAAATCCGGACACTTCAAAGGCGAGGTTGGAAGCTGGCAACCTGCGAGGTAGCTGTAAATGTAAAATCTGCTCGACTAGTCTGTGTGAGAATGGATTCACGCACTTGATTGTGGTGGTTATTTTTTTGCAAACGATGTAATATGCTCCTCATTGTGTCTTTGTATTCTGTTTTTCTCTTCTATTCAAGTGAATTTGTTCCCTATTCCTTCATATATAGCATTACACTGGCCACAAGTTGTGCTCAACAACCCACTTTCTAGGCAGTATAACGATACTCTAGTACTGTTGGTAGGGCTTACGCGTTAAATCTTTTTCTTTCTGGTAACCTCATTTTTTTCCGTCCATTGAGCACTTCACCTCGTTGAGGCCACTAGACATGCGCACACGTGTATGTTTGAGGATGCGGCCTTCCAAAGTGCACCCCACTGTACTGACTTCGTTTCACATGTGTACATACGTTGAACGACCCAGTTCACTGTCGTTCAGTCTTTGCTGCACCCCACGCGTTGTCCTGAATTATTCCGCTCAGTGTGTTATTTTCTCAAAGCGTTAATGGTTCTAGCTCAGATAATAGTCCATTTACAGGAACTGTGAGCGAGAGGTTTCATTAAACATTAGTCCAGTTGTTTCCACCACGCGCTGATTCACATCGTTGTGGTTTTTGGCGGAAAGCGTAGGTGGTGTTGTTTTCTTTGGACTGCTACGATTAGCTCACAGCTAATTTCCTCGATTATCTACCTTTCAAGCGAATGTGGAGTCGATCTCCGAAGGCTTTAACTGTTGTAAATGTTTGGTCCGTTCGGCTTTACTCATCATTGTACTTGCGATCTACAGTATTTGCTATCGTTTAAGAACGAAATGCCATTATTTACTATCGAGCACTGATTCCTGCATGTTTATCTCCGGCTTTTAACCAACTGGAGATACTATCATGTGTCGCATGACAGAAGAGCCTTGTATTGTCGGTTAGTTGTTGGTGGTCAACATACCTATTACCAAGAAATGTTCTCCAATTTACCTATTGTTTGCCGTTACTACTTGGGCGTCTCAATTGCGATTTGTTTCCTATGACTCATATCTAGTCATTGATTCTTTAGACTTAGTTTTCAACTCGAACATAAGTTATTCGCGCAAGCATGATTTTCACCATCACATGAGCATTGAATTGTCGAAGAGTTGAATGTGAATAGAAGCTGTCTGCCCTATACTGATTATACAACTTCTTGATCCTCACTAGCTGCGATGAAATGCCTATCAATAAAGTCTGAACCTCATTGGATGTAGACGGCATTGTCCAGCCGGAAACTTTGTCAACTTGCATTTCTGCCGAATTAAGCAGGGTCGGCGTGAATCGCGGAAACAGGCGCAAGTAGGACCGGTTTGGCTGGGACACTTTTGTTGTCGCATACGTGTATTGGTCAGCAGTACTTAACGATCAGTTGATCCTGCTGTCATCATCTTCTGGCTCCCTGCATTCAGACCGTATTGTATAATAGCTTACGGTCTTGTAGGCCGTACAATTACAATGTCCACAATGACGGATTGGCCCAAATTCGATTGAGATTTGTCTTAAGTAAGTGCCGCACAGTGACCGACCTGAGCCGTCACATATTTCACCATCAGTTCCTGGCCGATCGGTTTCATCATTCCTTGTTTATAAAGCTTACCGAAAGTTCACAACCTACCTTAGTCACTGAGATCCATCCTCGATATATGTGGGTCATCATACCATGCAATAGCAAAGTGGGTAGCAGAACTGTTGGAATCTATCCGCTGGAACTTTACTTCTCATTCGATTTTGCTGCTAGTATAGGTAGTGCTAATGTACCCAATCAGTATGCGTGCTCCCTGATCGTATCTTCATTGTTCATAAGTACCACTCATTAGAAAATGCCGTTTCGTTTACGAATTTATTGAGCAATCAAATAGCTGATCCATTCATCTAACGCCTATGCACAAATTACTTCCTCTATTCTTCACAATTAATGTACAATTCAAGTTTAACGATTGGTATTGTCAATTGTCTGATTATCTTGCACTAGGTTCTCCATCATACTCACTGTTCAACAACCGAACTTTCAATCAGTCTGATGACCTACTGGATTTCGTGACATAGGAATTATTTATACGCACTCACACACAGCTTAACACAACTTATTAGGTTTGGTAACCACAATCACTGGGAAATAGTTGATAAATTTCTGACGGGGTCAGAGTGCTGAAAAAATCTTATACCCATTCTGAGTGCAGAGTGCACATTTACGGGCGGTTAACTTAAGCGTTCTGCACTTCAAGTTGCGTCCAACAGTGGTGTCTGATTCCCTTCCCCCTCATGTTCAACATCGTGATAAACGATATTCTGGAAGGTGCACTCAGCAGCTCCTAGGAATCTGTCAGGTAGTGAGCCGGCTGATATTGAATATGCAGACGATGGTACATTACTTATTTCTCTTGCAGAGAACACAGTCCATGGTAAACCGATTAAGTGTGGTGAGTGGACTACGTGGTATGTGCTTTGCATCTATTATTGTCATTACAGGCAGACTGCTGTCGATGACTTCACCTATCTGGCCTGAGTCATCTCGCCAGGTCGTTGCCGATTAATTGCCCACGAGGATAGCAAAGGCACGTAGTGCATTCTACCTGTTTTGGGAGTTCGTGATCATCTAAGGCAGTGGTTGGTTACATTCTGTCACATGGCAGTGTAACAGTCGATGGGGAGCTTGTATTCACAAAGTTGTGGACCTTTCTCTTCCTTGAGGTTCGCCCGTTTTCCTCTTCTATATCTCCTGTACGTATTTGTACCTATTTGTTACTCTGCTACTTTGTAAATCAACGGCAGACCGAGCCATGGCACCCACTCCTACAGTTCAAAGTTGAAAATGGTAATGAATCAAAAGACCGTACAAGAGTGCGGCTAACTCTACTTCTCGCTATTTTTTGAACGAATTCTTGACCACACGTAACCACTGTCTTTCGACGTGATTTATTCTACTGCCTTGCTGTCTTGGTTAGATATGTGCACTGTGTTGATCCGGAGAGCCATACTGTCTAAGACTCCAGTCGTGTCAGGTACAACTATGTCAAACCGGCCAAAGGGGAGTAGTCAGACGAAAAGCAGATGCAATCATAGGGTAGTATATCATACTGCTGATCGCATGTGAGTATTAGTTAGTGAAACATGATTATGTGGGCGTACAGGAGAATTATTGTTATAGTGACGATATTTCTTCTTTTTCTATCTCTTTTCTGATTAGAAAAGTTACATTCAAACATTCCGGTCTCCCACCAGTTGATCGTGACCACGGACGCATTACGCAGTTCGTTTGAAAAACATGCAGTTTCATTCGAAAACCCGATGTAACTTCGAATATATATACTGCGTAGCAATGATCAGAATCAGACATTGACATTCTATTCATTGAACCCTTGGTCTAGGCGAGCCTGTTTATGTTAACCTAGTCCGGCCCTTTAGTCACTGGTTTTGACTAGGATCCCCTGGGAAAATCCTATCCTCTTTTGCCCCGCTGGTCAGATTTTTGAGTCGAAGACCCAAGGTGGTGTTTCTTGAGACAACGCCCTTCCGTGGCATAAACGACAGGAATGTATCGTAAGTTATCGTTCTCTCGACGGTGACATGGTTCAGCCGTCACCACATTCTCGTTCTGTTTTGGTTCCCAGTTTCCTGTAGCTTCTAAAGACGACATTTGGTAAGCATTAGCGCTTCTAATGTGTGCACTTTTTGTCAAG
Organism: Paragonimus heterotremus; assembly: GCA_013368495.1. Taxonomy (NCBI): domain Eukaryota; kingdom Metazoa; phylum Platyhelminthes; class Trematoda; order Plagiorchiida; family Troglotrematidae; genus Paragonimus; species Paragonimus heterotremus. The sequence goes on along the minus strand of LUCH01006137.1, from coordinate 10,042 downwards.
GTGGTCAGTAGACGGTTTCGATCTGTATTGTCTTAAGTCTTGAGCTTGTCCTGTGCTGTTTCTCGAGGACGCGAATCTATGATTTTAGCACCGTTATTCACGTGAACTCATTTCTAAATATCTGTCTATATGGTCTTCTCAGGACCTTTAATGCCATCGAAGCTGAATCGTGTGATCAAGATAGAGTGAGAATCGCAGTGAATTCCAAGGTACATCGTAGTTTACTTGATTGGATCCCACTGAACAGCCGCTTGTGTGCTGACTCAGTAAATCCGTTAACTTCTCTCAAAGTAAATAGAAGTGTTGTTTAGTCATTATATCGACGTACGCTCGAACTTGTAGTTCTTCGGACGCTCTTAAGTATGCATTCCACAACATCTTTGTCGACCCTCTGACACAGAATAAACACTGTGGCATCATCACACTAGCTCGGGATATGAGTGCCAAACCTCGTCGTCTTTCTCCTGAAGAAATGGCTGAGAAGTATATATTGTGTCCGGGCACAATGCACCAAATGGTGAAAGACCATTGCAGCTATGTGCACCTTAGTCTTTATATTTCGACTACCGCATTTTAACACAGGGGTAGACAGTGTTACGTGGATATCACCCTGTTCTTCCGAGCTATAAACACAGCTTGATCAAACAGCAGTCAGTTACAGGTCCTGCCACCCTCTTAAAGACTGTCATACATTTTGGAGCAGCCACCTAAACTTGAATCATGTTGTGCGTGTCTGTTTTGCTTTGTCATTTCCCCGGAGGACATACACTCATAAATACAAGAAAATGAACTGGCATTCGAACGAGGAGAGTACAGAGTACGTCTACCAGGAGACGTTAATGAACAAGTTGTCCACTTTAGGTCAGATTAGTGGACCTAACGAACACTGGGAACACGTCGTAGCAGATTGTTATGGATAACTATATACCCTTCTTGCAGAGAGGTCTCAGAGAGATACGTGAATCTTTCAAGCCCTTTGTTTGTAGTGTGAAGGTTTATGGACAACTGTCTGAAGTATTCACCACTTGCAGTAGTGTTCATCAAGGGTGTCCGATTTCCCATTCCTGTCCAATTTTGTCATAGGCGACATTCTGGAAGGTGCGCTTGAAGCATCTAATGAGCTGATTGTTGGGTTGCATCCAGATATTGGGTTGACTGACATGGATTATGCAGATGGCATTGCGTTGTTTAATCTCCTGCCGACGACATACAGACTACGCTATACAAAGTGACTGATCGGGCTGGATTGCATGGAATGTGTTCTGTACCTTCAAAGTGCTAAGTGTTGCTTCATAACTGAGACATTCTCACAACCACGTTTAATGCAAGTAATCCACTTGAGGCTGGACAGTTTTACACACTTGGGTCGCACTATCTTATCTGGCTGTAATACTGCAGGTGATATATCGGAGAGGATAGCAAAGTTGCATGTTGCTTTTGCCGTGGCGTCGAAAAGACTTCCGGTTGTCTCTGATAGGAAGGGTCTACATAGCTTGTGTGTGTTCTGTTTTGCTCTATAGTTCGGAAGCTTGGCCTGTTTGCGACGGGGATATAAAAACACTTGTTGTGTTTGACCATCGTAGTCTCTGCCTATTAACCCACACCATTTGGGATGTTCGCATGGGGGATGCGGTCGTTCACCACGACGTATTTAGAAGCGCTCGGAATACGCGTTCTGTTGATTAGTGTAGGATGGTCGCTCATGTACTCTGCACACGACCTTGTCGTTTACTACATCGTGCCCTATATAATGTTATCATCAACAGTTGGGTGTAACCGCGTGCTGATCAAGCAAGGATGTAGCCACAAAATATGACTGTTCCGTTAAGTGATATATGTCCCCGTGATCGCTAAAATCGCTGACTAGAAGCACTATCCAAGATGGTGACGTACTGTAGTTAACGTCTTGTATTCTTACCGTTTATGGTTATTCCGCCGGGCTTTGTTTCGCCGATTTTTCTCCCTTCCTTTTTCAATATTTTCTTTTTTTTTGGCTAGCTTGCTTCATGTCACTGTTTCGGTGAACGGCAGTCCAGTCACAAGTGCCTTCTTGTCCGGTTCATAAATGAATCGTCTCTTTGGCTTCGATTAGAAGCCTCATAACACAAATGCCTTTATTTCAGCTGTCATAATTTGCGGTATTGTCTTGCATTGACCGTCTGATGGTTACTTTCTATCTTATTCAGTTCGTCTTCATGAATACGGTCAGCAAACGTAGCCCTTGCCTAAAGCATCAATATCTATGTAACAAGTTAAATGCACTCATCAGCGTGTTGTAAACTGTTTTATTGCCTATGCGGTTCACTTCCTAAATACTTACTCGATATTTCACAATATCCTGTCTGCATTAGTGCATACAGTTTGACGCATTGCTTGATGGCATGTGTTGTTTTTTGTCATTGAATTGTCCTTTTTGTGGCATTATTTCACACTCATTTACTGAGCTTATTATTCATTAATTTGATGTCGATTTACAATTTCATTTCCCGTCGGATAATCACAGCCCCAGAAAAGCTTGAACAGCGCGCCAAACCAAGGCGCCGGAAGCAGAACTCTCCACAAGACAGCAATTGTTCTCCACAGCATCTTCTTACTGCACCTTCGTCGGTGGGTAGTGGAAACACCAGTTTGCATGCGCCTTACCTGTCATCTCCCCTGTCCACCGGCTCCCAACAGCAGCATCAACAATCGCAATTAGTTTCTGCTGCTGTAGCCATGCAACGCCCCACCTCTCTTAATTTTTCCACCTATTCAACTTCCCAGTTGAATGATTCAACCTTGAATTCGTGTGCACCACCTGCCGCCACTCCCGTGGATCCATTGTGTTCTACTGCGCTGGCCTATCGCCATCGGATTGGGCCAAATTCGCAGACCTTCAGTGTTTCTAACGATGCCGTTATGAAACCACCACCCGGTATCCAACCGGTATGTTTGTCTCATTTGTTTGGTTTTCTTTGTGACACAAAGCGCGTTAGTTTTCCGTTGTACCTATGATCAACTCATGTTTTAACATACTGATGTGGACTTGAAAAACAGTTGGACCTGCTAAACGTTTTTGTATAATTTTAAATCAAATTTCATTAGGCTTGTTCATGTGCACTAGTTTAGTATAGTGAATTATTGATACGCCAGGCAATTTTCCAACTTATGTCCCGTCTTCCTTTGAAGGGTGGTGTGCAGACACAGAAGAGCAGTAATAGGAAATTCTGCGAGGGCGACCAGGGGGGGCGTCCAATTTCTGATTGTAGATGTCTGAGATTTTTCCTTAGTGGCTTTCAACCCTATTGATACACTGACCTGATTATACCAAGCCCAACCATCGCGTTGACATTTGAACCTGTGTTGTGATCTTACATTGGATTTAATTAATCGCTGTGTTTGATTGTGATTATTTTGATTTTGGTGCCCACTTAGTGCAGGCCGAATGCAGGGGACGATGACTACGTTTGGGGAGCCAAGGGGACGATAAACTGAACACATTTCATAACGATTGGTTATGGTCCGAGTGTTTCTAGTGTTGTCAGGTGGAACTGCTAAAGGTACGGATTATGCGTACACACACACACACACCTAATCTGCCCGTTGTTTACTTTTCTGTCTCTAGAGTTGGATCCTCCCTAATCGGCATGTCCCCCCAAAATATCTTCTGTGGTCATCTGTCAGTTTGAGCTGTGTGTGCGCTCACGCACATACGCACTGTTCCGCATGCGTAACTGCCATCGTTTGGATGGGTCATTTAAGGTCATGGATGGGTTTGGGTGTGTGCATTTATGTTACACACCTCGTACGTCTGTACGTCACCTCTCTAACTCACGTGATTACTGTGGCTTACATCACACTGCTCGTATAGCCGATCTCTTCGTGTTTGCCGAGCGTTGTGTGCATTGTATTGATGATATGGTTGATAGTGTTAGCTGTCTATCAGTCTGTTGTGTTGTGTTTGTCCCGATTGCGATGAAGGTTAAATCAGGTCGCACAATGGCTGTTCATCTCGATTGTTGCTGCCATCATGCTTGCGTGTCTGCGTGTTGGTGCTACTTGTTCAGCTCCTGCATGACCTCAACGTTTGGTGCAATGTAATTTACGGCCAGATCTAGGGGGGAGTGAGAAATAGTGAGACGGAGGAAACTAGAGCAAGGAACAGATAGAGAACTGTTGGTCAGAGATTCATATTGTTATATGTAAACCAGCGACTCATTTACAGTTGTCCATCATCAGACTAAGTATTTTCCGTTCATATCACAATGTTGCAGAAGAATCATCAGTAGGATAAACAGATCAGGTGAATAACTGGGATAAGTTAAATAGGTAGTGGGTTTGATTCAGGTCATCGCTCGAACAGTCGATCTTGACAGGCTTACAATGTGGCGATTGCCCGAGACAGTTGTGAGGGTCCCTCGCCATCACCAGGCCTGACCACATAGTGGAATAACTAAGTCCATCGGCAGCCTCATACTATCATACTTATTGGGTTCTAATCATTCTGTCATTATATCCGAGGTGGTTTACTCAACATGCCGAGTTAAAGGCATCCTATCAAGGGCGGTGATACCTAGGATTCTGTCTAGGACTGAAGCCACTGGAATTCCCCTCCTCTACCCCTCTCCTGTTTGCCCAGTAGTCTTTTGTTCGAGCTTTGGAACTTTTTCTGTCCTGTACTGCTACTTTGAGGAAGTGGTCGGGCTTGTGTGCCGTTTTGATCCGGTAAGCTATGCTGACTAGGACCCCGGTCCTTCTAGGTGCAACCTTGTCAGACAGGCCAAAGAGGAGCAGTCAGACGAAAAGCAGTTACATTCATAAGGTTGTACGTCGCACTACTGACTGCGTAGGAGTGCTTAGGCAATGAGGCACGATCCTATGGGCATACAGCAGAACTATTTTTATAGTTGCGGCACTGCTGTCTTCCGTATCAGGAAGAAGGGGGTTAGAAAAGGTACCCTCAAACAAAGAGCACTACGATCGCCCAACGGTTGACCGTGACCGCCGACTTAGTGTCCAATACGGTCGAAAAACATCTAGTATCTCTCAAAAGCCTGATGTAGCTTCGAGTACATCCACTGCGCGCAGCAGTGCTCAGAATCATATATCAATGTCTTATTCACTGCGCCCTCGGGCTAGGCAAGCCCATTACTACCAAGTGAGTCAGACTATTGAGTCATTGGCTCAGGTTTGGGTGCCCCAAGATAACCCTGTATCCTGTTGTCTCGCAGGTCGGACTTTTGAGTCAGATACTTGGGGTTGGGTCCATGAAATCAGTCCGTTTCCGCGGCATAAACGACCAGGATGTATCGGAAGTAATCGTTCTTCCGACATTGACATTACTAACTCATCAAGACTTTCTCTTACTATTTTACCCCCTGTTTCTTCTGCTTTCCGTGTGCCTTCGGGCAATAATTGTTTTCTGAGGCCAAGACAACTGGTCGACATTGGAGTCTTCAATGTCCGCACTCTCCGACAAGTCGGTCAGCAAGCTGCTCTGGGGCTTGATGTGTGCTGTGTGTCGAAGACGCGAGTCTACGATTCTAGCACCGTTATTCATTTCAGTTCACATTTAGATAACCATCAGTTCAAGCGCTTCTCTCTCAGAGTTTCTGGTGACGCCGAAGCTGAATCTCGTGGTCAAGCTAGAGTGGGAATCGTACTTAGTTCCAGAACAAAACAATGTTTGCTCGATTGAATCCCAGTGAACAGTCGCTTGTGTGCTGTCAGACTCAGCACATCGGTAAAAGTCTTTTGACGCAAATCAGAGAGACCTTGTTTATTCATTATATCAGCGTACGCTCCAATGGTCGGCTGTTCGGATGTTACCAATGATGCGTTCTATGACGCCCTCTTTGACCTTCTGAAGCAAAGTAAGCACTCAGACTTAATCACATTAGTGGGCGATTTTAATGCTCAGCTTGGTCGTCTTTCTCCGGACGATGGGATCTGAATGGTCAGCTATTGCGTTCCAAGCGGCTCTCCGTTGGAGCCGGAAGTGACCCTGGAGCTCAAGCTATTAAAACGTATTAAGGCTCCTGTACCAGACTTCCTCTCTCCTTCCCTTCTCAAGGATGATGGAGAGAGGTTGATGTCAGAACTGACAAAGCCCCTCCAGACGATTTCGGAAACTGAAGAGATTCTTCGCGGTTGGTGCTTATCAACAGTAATTCCCGTTTCCAAAAGGAGGTCCCGAAGTCTATGTGACAACCATAGAGGTATCAGTTTGGTGTCTGTTGCGTCCAAGTTACTCACTGGCCTTGTTTTACGTTGGCTGAATAAGCCTAAAGAAATTCAGATACGCGAAGAACAAACAGGATTCCGATTCAGTCGTGGATACGTTGATCACATTTTTACCCTGCGATGGATCTTGGAACATCGCATTCATACAGACAGCCGACGCTCGTGGTGTTTTTGGACCTAAAGGCTGCTTTCGATTCAGTTTCTCATACTGTCTTCTGGAGCTGTCTTCTTCGCAACGGAAGGCTGGGGAAGCACTTGAATTTGTTGAGATCACTGTATGCTCACTCTCCGAGCCGGGTGAATTTACGGACAACCATATCGGGCGTTCACCACCTCTAAAGGTGTTCGTCAGGGGTGCCCAATTTCCCTCTTCTTGATCAATTTTGTCATGAACAACATTCTGGAAAGTGCACTTGAATGATCTTGTGAACTTGGTGTTCAGCCTCTTTCTGGCGCTAGATTGACCTATCTGGAGTACGCGGACGAGATTGTCTCACTTAGCCCTTCTGTCGAAGACATGCAGACCATGTTGAACAAAGTGAGTGACCGGGCTGGTTTGTATGGAATGCGTTTCACACCTTCAAAGTACAAAGTGCTGCTTCAAGACTGGGCCACTTCCACTGCTACTTTCTTTATTGCCGGTAATCCACTTAAGACTGTGGACAGTTTCACATACGTTACTGTATAAACAATCCGGAATATTACCTCCTCGAATGCATCATGTTGCCCATCCAAACTGGTGCGCAAATGATAACGACTTCGGATCACCAGTCTCACGATCACTGATTCAAGACCCGGCTACATTAGCTGTTTCTTTCTAGGTTTGGGCGGCCTGACTGTGTTCAGCTCACGTGACCACGTATGTCACGTTGCAGCGAGCACCTTATAGGAAGTTGGATGTCAAACTAACTTGAGTGAAGTTCCGACCTACCTTGAACTCTACTGCTTATGTTCCAACCGTTTGACACTATCTCGCTCACATTGTACTGCGTCATCAATTGTCTGCAGATGACCTTTAGTGTAATTGTGTACATTTGTCAAGTACTACCTGCACCTGCCCTGGGTTATTGTATTATCCATTAGTTCAGGTTTGTCGACACGTTGTCTTCCAGCACTGATGTCGATAACCTTTTGGCCTCGACCAATTCAATTCTGATCAACTGTGAACATCAGTGACATTTAATAACAGCGTTCACATTCAGACAGGCATTTTAAGCAGCCCGTTTTGAAGAACAGTTAGTGAACTCTAGTTTGTATTCATATTAGACCAAGTTGGCTGTCTGTATCCATAGCACAGTTATAATTTTAACCTGTTGAGACTACTGTGTTCATGATTGTCCCACTGTTCACACTAATCACTACTGAATTATCGCAGTTAAATGTTCTACCACGTTTACTTGCGATTAATTCTCAGATTGCCTAACCGTCTCCAAAGGAAGCAGTTTATGCCTATTAACTCCAGTCAGTAACTCGACAATTAGGACCTTCCAATCAAGTCATGATCTCCGAGTTTGTTTAACCTGTTGAGCAGAATTTTAGATCACAGATAGGCAATCGAAGATTTGGTTGATTTAAGTTGAACATCACCGACATCTGGTAGAGGTTCAAGTCCCGGTCGTGGCAAAGATTTATACTGTTGATGAGCTCGGACAAAAGCGAATCTCTGGTCTAGTACTTATTTTGAAAAAAATGGTTAGCTGGGAAGTTTACGTGAATCATCATTCTCATCGTCCTCAGGTTTGAGCTTTTCCTGTAAGTACTATGGATTAGGCTGCCGTTGCTACTGACTGTAGTCCACGAACTAGCAGGGCAATAAGTAACCATCAGTATATAGCGAAGAAAAAGAAGAGGAAAACTAAACAAAGAAAGGCAGCCAAGTTTCACGAAACAGAAGTCAAGTTTTCGGATACCAACTTGCCCTGTCAGATAGTGGGGTAGTCGCGAACTCCCAACTAGGTGGACGGCTCCAATAAACCTTGCTCAGCGGAACGGCCAAGACTTTCATAACCCGTCATCGCCTGGCGGTTTCTCCCAACCAGCAACACCGAAGCCGAATGATACGTGGTTCGGCAGACGTTCAGTCGGTATACGAACTACATGACCGGACCATCGAAGACTGTGCATTTTCACTGTCTCGGTTATCGGTCGCGAACACGCACATTTTTCAAATATATGCCGACAGACTGTCACGGTACTCAAACAGTCGACCGATTTGATACCGGCCAACTGACGGAGTCGACGGTGTCCGTATACCGAGAGTCCATGTGTATCTTTTGCATGAATGGGCCAAGTCCCTGATTCACTTGAACGCATGCATGCATGACAAAATGAGCTTTTGGTTGACAGATAAGTATCTTCGCGACGTCATTAGTGAAGGGGGTAATCGCTTGCACTACACACCTTTGTTGTCTTCGTGAACAGCTTATCAGCAATATTGCAGGCTGACTGTCCTGCAAGTGAATCGATAAGCCGTCTCAAGCCGCTTATCTGCAGCAGCACGGGTAATGTCAGTCCAATATGCGAAGATGGTATTTAACAAATGGTTGATAAAGTTCGAAGAAATGCTTGGGAAAGAGAGGCCAATAATGACCTGGTGAATTGTGATGCATAGCACTTGGGATATATTTGTTGCGAATTGTAGTGGTCAACAGTTTCTCGCTCTGTGCACTTTTCATGCCACCTAGATTGGACTAAATATGGTAGTTAGATGGTCAGCAATAGGTCTGTGTTCTAGATACGGTAATTTATTGTGAGTAAAAGTGACACCTAAATCAGAATGGAGGGTAATCCGTGTTTCTTCCTCTGCCTGATTATTTAGTGATCATCAGGGCATATGCACATTTTTTTCTACACAAACACGACTTGTTCAACGTGTTTGACCGAGAGGTAACATAAGTAAAGTGGTAGCCACCGTGCTCGAGTTGCACCATTTCATCACGACCAATTTGTTGTTGATGTACTTTGACGAGGCGGACAGTTCCGATCATAATCTCCCTGAAGATAATATTAGTCCTCTATCGGCATTTTGACAGTTTTCACTTCTTTCATTACCGTAACTATTTGGTGCGACCTATTAAGTCACTGTCATCCTCGTTCACGAGTAATGTGGAGTTGGCTGCCCTTTCGACCAAAAACAGTTCCAGCCGCTGTCATTGCGTATATGATTTGAGACTGACAGTACGCCATCTAACCACATGTTAGGCACAGCCCAACTTCCAACAAACATGTACTTTAACATAAATCTTTGTGATTTTAGTCCTCATTCTGATTCCATTTAGACGGAATTACGTAGATTTCCTATCGTTCAACACACTTCAATTGTTGTCTACAATAAGGTTTTTTCTTTCGTGAATTCGTTCATGCATATACAATTTCTGATTATGACGCTTACGTATCATCGTAAAAACAGCGCGAAACAGTCGCAACAGTCCACTTCAGCGTGATTCGTCAGAATTGTCAAGCTTGAACTTATACGGCTTATTCTCTCCAGACCGTATTCTGTCTGAGTCGTGCATGTTTTATGGTGTTTTTTTGTAGCGATACACACTTAAGTTTTCACCTCAACCGAAGATACGCGTCGGTTCAGACTTTAGGTGGTCAGAATGAAAAACACGCCTGTGTTGTATCCCACTAACCAAGCGACTGACCGAGCACTTGGACATGCAGCACATCCACTAGACTGGCTCCCTCTGTTTGCGGGTACTTAACTACAAACATACGCAGATAGAAAGACGCGCGTGCTACACCTATCCGGTGTACTAGCTAGACGCCAGCAACCCAGTTCAGTCTGACTCAGATGTGCGACTGGCCCAGACTTCGT